>JANHGB010054487.1:1196-17997 GCA_026283785.1 Coracopsis vasa
GGGGGTGTGCTTGTTTGGGTTGTTGTTTTTGTTCATTTGTGTTTTTTTTTATTCTAGTATCTACTACAATAACTAAAATAGCCATAATCGTTTGCAGTGTAACCACTGCACCTTAGCTACAGAACCCTTACAGCTTTCAAAGAAGCTACATCTTTAAGATCTCTTAATGGAAGATTTTTGTGTCATCAGGCAGTTCTTACTACCATTTAATACCATTACAATAGAATTTGAAGACCCTAGAGGAGTCACATCTTCCTTTTAAGCAGTACTTATAAGTAGTGAAATATTTTATATTGCAAAGGTATTACAGAAGCAAAACAAAACAAAACAATCCAATGCTTTAGACAGAGAAAATCTTATTAACTCCAGACCAGTCACAGCTGCAGTAATAAGACTGAGAATTTATAGGTTACAGTCTGCACAGGCAATATGTGCCGGTGCCAGGAATTTAACTTGAATTTCCCTACAAGTCTAATCCAAACCTTTAACTACTACAATTGCCTTTTTGTCTTCTTCTGGAAGACCAAGGAGGTTATAGATCAGAAAAGCAGTTGCTAGAATTTAACTGTGTTCCACAACAGTTTAACCCCAGGTTTTAACCTCTTCTCTCTGTGTTTTGTGTAATTTCCCTACCGTTCTTCCAGCAACAAAATAGGAAAGGTGTTTCCCAATATCTTCTTAGGGGCCTTAGACTTCTAAGGTCTTTGACATCTCTGTATATATTCTCTTGGAAAGAGTATGTACTCCATTCAAATGCTATTCTGTAAAGTAAAATAAGTGGCAGCTGGCACCATACAGTTCTGTTATAATGAAAACATGAGGTGGTTGCCATTACACAGTCCTGCACTAATGAGAACAGTAGGAGTCTAGTATTACAATGGTCTAATGAAAACAGGAAATGGCTGGCATTAGATTGCTGTAATGAAAACAGGAGGTTGCTGGCATTACACTTATACAATAAATAAATTAAGATTTCTAGCCCTACCAATCTCATCTACATTATATATGACTCCAGTGTGCAAGAAAGGGGCTTATGCACAACCAGGGCTATTGACAGTAAAAAAATTCTTTGTTGCAACACTTCAGAAGCAAAGGGTGTCATTTTTCTTGCAATTTTTTATGACTTTTTTTGGTTGTTATAAATCAGTGAAATACGGGTATGGGTTTAAGAATTGATACACAATCTATACAGATATTTCTTTTATTTAAAAAATAGTCAAAGCATTTTATTTTCTGGTGACTGTCCTGCTAGAATGTTAAAGGCTAAAAGTAGCTTACTGAAAGTGAAATTCGTTCTGACTGGATATTTTAATTAGCCTCCCACTCACCCCTCCCTAATTTGGGCTAAATATCCAAAGGATAAAAATACTATGGGGTGTGTCATGTAATGTAGAGAATGAAACCAAGAGGAAAATTACATGCTAAGGAAAAAAGAAAAAAATAAAAAAGTTAAGCAAAAGATCAATCATTCAGCTAATGGGCTTTCTTTTAGGAGCAGAAGGGTCAGGTGGTTTTGTTCTTTGTTTTTCAAGCTAACTTCTCTTGTTGAACATTTTTAATTATTTTGCACAAGAGAATCTTTTGTGTAGTTCTTAGACAATAAATATACAACTCTCTTCCCTTTTACTGTGACTTTTACAGCCATCAAAATTGATTGATTCTCACTCTCCTTCATCTGGTTGAATTCACCATCAAGTTTGTGCAGTTCAAGGCCAACGCTTTAAGACACTGCATCAACCCACTCATAAGGTACCTTTCAGCCCCTCGCTCTCCCACATAAGGTACCTTCCAGCCGCTCGATCTCCCATTTCTCATCTCCAAGCTCAACCACATCATTTGTGGATATTTTCCATCAAAACCAAGAGATGAAATGAAGCAAGAAAATGTTTTCAAAGTTTTCAAAGGAAGGAAATGTTTTCAAAGCACCAATTAACGTACTGGAATGTTGCAGCATAAACCACTGTGCTTCATGCAGCCTGGTATTCTGCTGATAGCTTCAGTTTCTGGGCTCAGATTGCAGTGAAAATATTCCAGTCAGGTAGCCCCGAGTGAAACAGCAGTGTGATGCAAATAAGGAACAGATAATCAAATCAAACTTTCTAATCGAGTTTTGCTATGCTGACTCTCTTATTTCTCTCTAGTCTGCAGTTTGCATGTTGTTTTACAACTGCAGAATTAGCTTAAAGAGTAAATACTTGTGAATTTATAGAATCCTGCAATGTTTCACATATACTGAAGAATGAATGAAGGAAAATAATCTTTCTGTGCTGTTTCTATTATTACTTTAATTTCTTTGCATCTTTGGTGTGGTAGAGATTGAATTCTTTGGAAGAAAGAGATAGGAGATGAAGAAGGAGTCAGAGGGGTAAAGCAAGGTAAGTGTTGTTAACAGATTTTTACTTTTCTTTGTTTTTATTTCTTCATCAGACACCTAAAAAAAAAAAAGATGAAAAAAAAAGGAATAATCATAGCTTATGGACAAGATTTTAAACTAAGATGTATGGCACTGGAAGCAGCATATGCCTTAGAAAATCTGCTATGTGTTGTATGTGCAAGCCACAGACGTGGCTTAATCGAGATAGGAGGCGACACGTGCCGTGCATCTGAGATTAGTGTCTGGCCCTCAGCCATTAATGCTGGCATTCCAGGAACAGACTCAGTCCTCTGCCAAACTTCTGCTGGGATTTGGATTCACTGAATCTGACTCACAGTTTTTAATTCCCCCAAGCAGTATCTTTTTGAATTGTGGAGCTAAACATCCAGGTGGTAGTCCAGCCGTGACAGTGCCTGCATAAGCTGAAGAAGCAGCACGCTTTGTTTGAGAGTTTTACTACACAGAAAGATTCTAGCCCTCTGCTGCGCAAGTCTGAATGTCAGTGCTCTCCCTTCTTTTCCTTGTGTCATTATACTGCAGAGACCATAGTCAAATCACCCATTGCATAAGCCTTCCAATCTTTTTGAAATATTTGAGATCTCACAAATGTCATATGCTATAAATCTGCTTGATGGATCTCATAATTGTGTAAGCAATATTTTTCATTAGCTTTGCAACAAAGTGGCATTTGCCCTATTTTCAAACTAGCAAATTTTGTCAAGGTTGGCATCTTTATTACATTACCAAATATATCAGTCAATACCACCTGGTGTAATTGAGTCTTGTTATATGATTCAGATAGTTGCTTAAACTATGGATTTTTCAAAGTTAAATTTTCTGGCAGAAAGAGATTTTTTTAAATAGAATTTTAGATAAATAGGTGGTATATCACTGTAACTACTTGTCTTGATTTAGGATAATAAATTGACCTTTCCATGTATAATGTTCAAGATCATTTATAATGGTGTTGCAAGAAAAAAGCTATACAAATCCATTTGACTATGCTTGATTTTTATTTCATGGTGCATACCAAAACTAGCACCTGACACTCATGGTAGAACATGAATGAGTGTGACAGTGAAGTCCCTATATGAGCCATGTTTTTTTTAAGTTGTTTTAAATAATAATGGGCACTATTATCCCTTCTGGGTTTCTAATCAAGTAAGGAAATTGACATCATGAAAAAGGTGCCTATCTTTTAATGGAATGCAAAAATTAAAATTTAAAGAGTCTAGCAATCACACACACAAGGATAAGAATTATGGAAAAGTAAAAGATTTTATACTGAGCTACACAGATTCAGCTAACATACATTTAAAGTCAAACCTTTTCCTTAGACGTATTCATTTAAAACAAAAGAAAATTCTATCTTACTTCACAGTTAGCTAATTAAAAGTTTTCCATTCTTCTGTGAATCTGTAATCTCATTTTGGACAGTACATTAAATTATAAATATTGAAATGGCATCTAGACATTTTTTTACTTCTCTGCGATTGTTTTCTGCTTGTATTTGCAGACTGAAGAAATACTTTCAAAATCTAGATAAGTATTTAGAATGCCCCTTTCTTAACCAAATATAAAGACTGGATTATAATCAGCACTTCTGCATAACAGAAAATTTTGTGACTTTTTCCATGTTACTAAATCAATTTAATTTGAAAATTATTCTTACATATTACATTCTTATAACTTTCCTGACATTTGCAAGGCAGATAAAATGCAAGATTACTTTCTTTAAGGTGATATAATTTCTTTGATGGTAGACTGAAAATTCATAAACTATATATGACCACAAGATCTTCACAGTTTAGATAAAACCTGAATATTCAGTGTACACAAAAACTGTTTTACTACAGGTTTTATCTGTGCCAGATACAATCAGCTAAGTGGAAATCACCCTAGCCAAATCTTGGGAAGTTTCCAAGGAAAACTTAGTGAGATTTACTAAGTAAACTGGACTGTTCACCAGGTGATATTGTCTTTTTCTTCTAAGACAACATTAATTAGTACTAATCTAAATTATTTTGCTTGATCAATTCCCTACCTTTTAGAGATTATGTCAGGAGCTCTGCTCTCATTCTTCTGCTTCTTATCCTATGATAAACTGAAAATTTTGTTATAAGTTGATATGAACCATTTCCAAATGTTCTGTCACCTGTGGTATTCCTTGGCCCTGAACATCTATTACATGGCTGCTAAAGGTAGCAGAAGCTGAA
Source organism: Coracopsis vasa (assembly GCA_026283785.1). Lineage (NCBI taxonomy): Eukaryota > Metazoa > Chordata > Aves > Psittaciformes > Psittacidae > Coracopsis > Coracopsis vasa. The sequence goes on from JANHGB010054487.1 coordinate 5,787, forward strand.
ACTGGTGCTCCAAGAAGGTTGTCTGAAGCCACATTTCTACTACCATCCTGGTTTTGGGAAGAATGCAGAACTTGTCTTGCCTTGAGCTTCTTCTTTTTGAATTGGAATTGAAAAACATGACATTGATTATTAATGGCTCAGTGGCATTTTTTGTAGATAAACTACATTCACTTATGGGGACTTTTGGACCAGAGTTTACTTGAATTATTATATCAGCCAAGGAAGGTTTTCATATCCTTGGGGAAAAATTGAAGCTCTCCGGGAACAGAATTGTACTTTCACTGCTGTTAAAAAAAAAGAAAAAAAAAGTCAAATAGTTGAATGCAGAATTACATGATAATAGCAAAAATTACTGATTCTGTCCATGCAAATAGTTTCATTATAACTAATACTTGTGCAGTTACTATATGAATAAAAGTTATTTACAGAATATTACAAAGCAGGCACAGATTTTTCTAAAATTGCTGTGATGCACACACTGACATGTCTCAGGTGTAATTAGTAGGTAAAAAATTTTCTTGTATTTGGGCATGAAATGTACTTCTAGGAATTCTGGTAATACAGAATAATAGCAGTTTATAACCATGTAAAATTTTGTCTCCCATTAACCATGCATTCTTATTATGTGCAATGTAATTCTGGATTCTGGATTTTACAATTGAATATTTAATTTTACTTAGGATGTTGCATTGGGACACTTTGGGAAGCTCCCATGGAGGAAAAGGAAGTCAATGATAGCTAGCTGTTCTGGATTTTTGAAGAGAGCTTAAAGACAGCTCAGGATTAAATCATAGAATCATAGAACGGTTTGTGTTGGAAGGGCCATCTAGTCCTTTAAAGGCCATCTAGTCCTTTAAAGGCCATCTAGTTCAACCTCCCTGCAATGAGTAGGGACATCTTCAACTATATCAGGTTGCTCAGAGCCCTATCTGACCTGACCATTACCCAGGGATGGGTAACCTGTTCCAGTGTTTCACCATCCTCATCATAAAAAATTTCTTCCTTATACGTAGACTGAATTTACTCACCTATAGTTTAATGTTCAACATGTTCAATGACCTGGATAATAGCACAAACTGCACTTAGAACATTTGCAGAACTTGAAGGTGTAATTGTGGCTATGACAAATGTTACAGCTATGCCCAAAGAGACTGCAATAAACTTTAGAACTAGACCAGAAGAAAGCTTATGAGATTCCATAAGAAAAAGTGAAAAAGTCTGGACCTAGGGTGACATGATTCCATGCATTAATACAGGCTAGGGATGGACTGAGTTAAAGCCCTGATGAAAAGAGCTTGAGGATAATGGTGTACACAAGGTTGGCGATAAGCCACCAGCACTCTCTCTTCTAGAATAAGGCAAACTACATATTGAACTTTGTTAAGAGACTTTGGCCACAAGACCAAGGGAAGTTATTTTTCTCTTCTTAGCACTGGTATGGTTGTATGTAAAATACCACATCCAGTTTGGGACTTCACAGTTTAAGAGTGATAAAAAGAAATTGGTGAGGATCCAATGGAAGGCTACAGAGATGATCAGGGCCACAGAATACTTATCATGAATGGCACCTGGGGAAACTGAAGTTATATAGCTCAGTGAAGAAAAAACTAAAGGTTTCTGCTTATATTTATTTGAAGATTGATGCACAGGTGATACAGTGAAAGTCTCCTAGGTAGTGCCAGATGATATAACAGGGGATAATGACCACAAGTTGTAGCTTGGGAAGATAAAATTGTACATGAAGAAAAAATTTTGGAGCATCGCACTCAGCCAGGTTGTTCAAGGAAGGTGTTCAAGACTTACCTAGAAAGTATGAAGGCTGATTGACCTAATATTGGTGATAGTTCTGTATCAAGGAATGGGTTGAACTACGTTGCCACCTGAGGTCTTCTCCAACCAACATTTCTGTTTTTCTATGAAACTCCCTGTACATTACAGAGGAGCTGGCTGAAATGTGAGTGTTGCTAAAGTGAGTCCAGAAAAACTTCTGAGCTAGAACTGGGACTAGAGTTATATGGGCAGGTATTGGCCTGGGGATCACCCTAAGCTTTGCATCTGGTGGGGACAGTGTGATGTTTGGTGATGAGCTGCCCTGCCAGCCCCTGGGCATCCTGATGCCTCAGTGGGACACAGTGCTCTTAGGATCTATCTCAGACACATGAAAAGGCTCAAAAGGGTAATATACTTCCTACCTATTTCTCACCAAAATCACTGATAACATTATGTTTGACAGGACTGTTGACAGCCTTTGGATCTGTCTTCTGTCTCCTATGTCTCTGTGGGAAATGTTTGTACAAATTCATAACAATTTATCTCAATCATAACAAATAAACAGCTACTGAGTTTATTTCTGCTGTTGTACCTCTTTATAACAGCCTTTTTTCTTGGTCACAGATATAATTTTCAAAAGCCAATACATGTAAACTGGGGACAACAGTATTAGAGTCTTACTGTCAACAAAGAGAGAATAGCTGACAGCAGAAAATTCCTGATCTTTCCAATTCTTCTCCAAAACAAAACTCAGACAAAAATTAGACATAAAGATTTATTCTAAACCTGAAATGACTAAACATACCTTTTTCTGTTTTACATTGTCATCTTTCTCAATGATTTTTTCATTAGATCAGCTAGATGGTCAGCATGTCTGAATTTAATTTTTTTGATGCTTAGCTGTGTTTTCCAGGACATGAATGTTTCCTTTGCTAAGACAGAACTCTGAGCATACACTCTGGTTTCCACTAATAGGTCTCAGTGAATGCACTTGATGTTTAGAAACCTATGGATTTAATTAAATATGAATGATTATCCAGCACTGCCTCAGATATCCTGTAGCAATATCTCATGGTTACCTTTTCCTGTCATTTTTTTCTCCCAATGTAGTGTCCATCAGTTTTTTAAAGCAATAATAAGAATGATGGGAGGTTCCAGGGAGAGACAACACTAAATTTTCTTTCCCCAGACTATATTGTGGTAACATTTCTGCCTGATAATTCTAGTTTCAATAGCTTCAGAACTCAGTCAACTTAATAATTTACCAAACCATGCCAACCGCAAAGAGAAGAAACAAGATATGTGGGAGGATTTGAATTTTTATCTATACAGAACAAAACCTTTCAAAAAATTCTCTAAAGCCGTTTATCTCCTTTGCTGAGAGAATGAAAGGGGAAGCAAATTCCACTCAGAATATCTCAAAGTAGATCTCTGTGTCTATTATGCTTTTCCAAGAATTATCTAAGTCACTGGTAATATATGACCACACTCAACAAGGATCTGTGCAACTTAGAAATGCAATTTATATTCAGTGTGAAACAGAGTTCCATACACATTTTTACAAATCATTGCATTCAAGTGTATGTGCTTTCTCTGGATGCCTTCTATATAAAGTCTTTCTGTAATTATTGCCATCTGTTTCTTAGCCCCACTCAGCTGTACTGCTTTGGAGCCACCTATAGCAGAATATATAGATGAACAATCAGGAGACAAAAAACCCTAAAGAGATACTTCTTTCTATAAGAACAAGAGTTTTTAGAAACAGGGTCTCTACCTTTCATTCTTCATGTTCCAAGAACACTGAAGAAGGAACAGGAGAGTAAGCACGACTGATCAAGCCCTTCCCATCTTGTTTACTATACTAATGGACAGAGAAGATGCACCTTTGACCCCGTGGGACTTCACTGGTCAAAATTATCTGGCTCCAGGAATAGTGACATGCTTGCAAAACTTGCAGTGGATACGTAGAGAAGCAACACACAGGTCATTTACTGTGAATAAGTTCGTATCTTTATTATGAGAAGGTAGATAAGTAGATTTTACAGCTGGAATCGTAACTGAATTTTACAAGACCAAGTGATGGTGTTCCAGCTAAAGGAGAATCCAAAAACTGTACCTTGCTAATGTGTCTTGTTAATGCTAAAGGCAAACTTTTGCAGCTCCTTGAATTGCATTGCATAAGGGCAGAACTGGGAAGAAAGTGAAACTTCTAAAGCAGACAATTGTTCCATGATGTTGTTTCTACTAGCTATGTAGCATATGCATATGCTGACAAACTAAGCAACAGCTGCTTTATTGGCAATATTCAATGTTAAGACGTTGATGCTGTGCCTTACAGAGGGAACTTGTAGCAAACTACAGCTAAATACAGCATCTCATCCTGCCTGAACCCTAAAGGAAGCGAAGCAGGTATCCACATTGCATTTTAAATTATCAAACTGGAGTACAAAAGCAGCATATATTAGAGGGTTTAGCACAATTCTCTATCCAAGGCAATTTGCTTTTTATTTCTTTTTCTTTTTTTTTTTTTTCTTTTTTTTTTAGCTAGGTTAGGTATCTCTCAAAAAAATTCTGGGTTTGTATAGCACAAACACACTCATAGGAAGGTCAGAGATAGCAATTTCTATATGAACCTGTGCATTCTTCTTCTTTTGGCAAAATTCTTAACAAGGATGTATGAAGAGTCATGGAGTGCCTCGTTCTCACCTTGATGAGCACTTATAGTGTAATTTTCTGTTGCTCTCAATTACTGTAGATTCCACAAGTGTTTACTATTTTCGGCATCCTGGAGCCTCACAGCCAAATGATGATGAATGAATGCAATGATTTGTTCTGTTTCAACAGAAATCTGGTGGTAAGACAAAATAAGATATTTAGGCTAATCTACATGACTGCTTCTCAAAACTTTAATAAACTGTCAAAAAAGATGTGCTAACATTATGGTGAAAAAGATGTTCCAGATTGACAGACTGTTTTTTTCCAGGGAATAAGTTATTTCTTAAAAAAAAAAAAGGGGGAGAAGGAGAAAGTGTCATATTTTGAAATTGTGTTATTTGTATTAATTATGTAGAAGGTCTTCTTTAGTTGTGCAACTACATTACCATCTAGCACCCAAGGAAGGGGTTCAAGTGCTTACAAATTCGACATCTGCTTACTCATTATCATGAAATTTCTTCTGTAGACAAAAGCCAGAAAACCTTCAGTAACTTTATTAACTTTTTAGAATTTTTAGCTATATTGTCCCTCCTTTTCTTCCATCCTCCTTCTGTGTTTTGCTCTTTGGCCATAAAGGGAAGCAGCTGCTATGAAATACAATGTTCGTTTCTCCCTTTCTGTAGTCCCTCTCTTGTGTATTAAATCACTTCCAGGCTAGTACTAGATCTAGAATGGGGCTATTTATAAACTTCATAGGTTCCTACAGGGTAATATTTGGTCCTGATGCAAATATCCAGAAAAAGAACATATTAATGCCTTTGTATGACACTATATGAGGCCTGATATGCAGTGAGGATGAGCTGAATCGTTTAACACCTTACTACAGATAGAAATGGACTGTGACCAAAATAAATTTTATTTCCAAAACCTCAATATGCATTTTCATTTTGTCTAATACTTCTAGAGTATATCCTGTCAGCAGATGAAGAGCAATCTTTCAGCATAGGCTTTATCAGACACAGACTGCATTTTGGTCCTTTCTTTGAGATTTCTGACCCAAGTCTTAGATCCATACGGATTGTTTTCACCTTCTTTCATGAAGGTATCTTCAATTCTGACAGATGATATTGCAGACGGTAGGAATATGTAATTTTAAAAATAATTTTTGGGAGATGGATTGGCTTCTGAAATTTTTTTGTGCAAAAATTTAAATGGTGCAAATTTCCCTAAATAAATAACTTCTAGGATTGCAAAACAATCAGTCACTATTGAAAATTTGTACTCATAATGTGCATTCAGTGGAAACATTCAGTGAACATTGCGCAGTATTGAAATTATAATTCAAAATAATAATGATGACAGGATTATTCAACTATACCAATAACTATTCTTTAAAAATAATAAAAAATCTGTTTACCTCATTTATGTAGCTAAAGAATTATACTTTGCTAATAAATAGGATCAAATACACAAAACCCAAGTAATCTGCTTATGTTATTTATTGACTTGATAAACTAGAGAAAAATTCTCTGCAATATGCAGAAGGTCAAACTAGATGTTTTGTAATAATGTTTTCTAGCTTCAGCATTGATAAATCTATGAAATTTTCATACCTCAGAACGATACAATTTCCAAAATCTGACAGTCAAGAGGAAACCTCTTTAATGAGCAGCTTATTCCATAACTTTTCACTCTAGGGAACTATTGCAACTATATGCCATGAAACATTTGGCACTGGACATGTCAGAACAGAATGTCATGTTGAACAGACTCCAGCTCTGATCCAAAATGTCAGCAAATTCACAGATTCATATTATCAGAGTGCTACATGGAAGGCTTCTTGAAGCTGTTTTGTTTTAACGAAGATTCTGGATGGGATCATTTAATCTGTTTATAAATATTTGACAACTGTATTTGCTTATGCAATACAAATGCATCATTATTTTAAATAAGCCTCAAGGATCATTTTTGCAGTTGCTATGCTGTCTATGATACCACGGTCTTTGTAGAATATTGGTTTTGAATATCTGTTATCACCAAAAGTTTAAGGCTATACAAAGAGTATATAAACACACAGATGTAGAAAAGAATGTTTAAGCATTTGTGTTTGTTTTTGGGGTTTTTTTTGTTAGGTTTTTTTTTTTGTTGTTTTTTTTTTTGTGGTTGTTTTGGCTTTTTGTTGTTTTGTTTTGTTGTTGTTGTTGTGTTTGATTTTTTGGTTTTTTTTTCCTATTCTGATGCTTTAAAAATTCACCTCAAAATGTAATATTCTGTCATGATGTGGTAGGGGATATCATCATACAATGGCTAAAGTATGCTACTTGTGGCTATTGCCATCTAACACGAAGAAAAATTTGTTCCTCTTTAAATATACTTCTGCATATGTCTCTAATCCAGATCATGATGACTATATCTATACTGATAAATAAAATAAGGTTTAAGCCAGTCCTGCAACCTTGTAAAGGCTTAAATCAGCTCACGTTTCCAGAGCTACCTGTCTCCTGTCCCATATGACTCAAACCACTCAGTTCTGGGTCTCCTCTAGAATCCGTGTGATGCTTTTTGGATTCTGCAACATAATTAATTAGTGTGTGTCTATGAATAGGGGGGTATTAATTCAAAATGATTGAAGTAATATGTTAGAGGATACCCTATGATGGAAGTTCAAGAAGATATTTTTGAATCCAGGCTGATAAGTAAGAGGATTGGGAAGACAAGGTGCTTCACAGAAACAAGAAGGTGCACAATTTGCAGAACAAACAGCTTTAGAATTTGAAAGGCATATTTGTTAAGGGTGGTATTATATTCTTTCAAGCTACTATGCTCTATTTCACCTTGTGAATAATTAGTCTTCTGTCTAGTGCCACCTGCAGTAGTCATGCTGTCGGTCAGGTTACTCCTCTTAAGCAATATTGACAGCATGTGTTTCTCCTTGCCTTTACCAGCTATGACAAAACTTATAAAAGGGATTATATTCTGAAGATTTAAGGGAATGCATTCTCCATCCTATCTCATGGAAGTCTTTGATCTGTCTGCTAAAAGTACTCATTAGTGGTAATGGACATGGGTTCAGAAGAAAATCTGACCATCATTGCTTTCCTTTGATGATGTAGGAAGTATAGATGACTATTTTTTGTTTTAAAAAGTTCATTTCTGTGAAACTTTTATCTTTACAAGCTGAAAGTCCTCAAAGTGGTAAACTGTATTCCAGGATACTCACAAGACTCTGGGAAGACCTCTGAAACTGCAAAATCTGTGGGCGCTGCAAGCCCCAGCACAGCTGAAGTCTCAGACAGAAATCTCAACAAAAGAATTGAAACCCAGAGAGTGTGTATGGGGATTGGGAAAGAGATTTAGGGCCCGAACTCTTCAGAGTCAGAAAAGTGATGGCAAACTGATCCTGTGAGCTTCTCTGATAGTTACGGATTGTTATGCTATGCTGTCTCAACATAGCAAGCAGCTGTGTTGAGAGAGGTAGTTCAGATCAGAAAAAAGTTCAGCATCTGGAGATACTTGTAGGATATCTCACTCAGATTTTGAAAGTTAGGTTTTATAAGTGGCCCTCTAAAAGAATATCATCCACAGTAATTGTAAACCGATGGGTATCTAGAAAAAGTTGATTTAGGAAACTAAGACAACCAGAAAAAAAACCCAGACCAAACAAACAAAAACCACCACTACACTCTACTCTCAAAAAAAAACCCAAAACAAACCACAAAACCAAAAAACCAACACTAGAATAATAACAGTTAAAAAAAATAGAGTAAATGACTAGGGACCTTTTTTCACTATTTTTCATAACTCAAGATCTAAAGAACACCTCAGAAGATGAATAGGCAGTAGCTTTACAGTGATGAAAAAGAAGTACCTTTTTCACACAGTGTGTAATTAAAAAGTAAATTTTATTTTCGTAAGAAGTTGATAAATTTCAGAAAGTATTAAAAAAAAAAATTGTCGAGAAAGCAAAAGTCTTTCTATAGTTAGTTAGTAAAGACAGTGGCTTGGCTGAAATCTCCAGCTCAGAAAGGCCCAGGCAGTTGATGCCTGGAATAGGAAAGCAAGACCAGATAAAGTGTCACTTCATCCTTGTTCTACTTGTCATCTTCCCCTAAATATTCATTACAACCTCCACGATTTTGGGCTAAATGAGTCCTCTGTTCTTTTGTGGTATGGACACTCTAATGTTCTTGGGAGACCTGTAGGATTTCACAAATGCCAATTTACAGACTGAATTCAGCACTGAACTAAATCATTTCCCACCTGAGCTAGATTTTTTAAACCTGTGAATATATTTAAAGAAATATAATCTAACAAGCCATGTATTCTCACAGTGTCTGTGCAAATTGCTTGAATCAAAACTATCTTGATTTATGTGAGATACTGACTTATTTAAAGAGTTATATATAAATTTACTTTCATGATGCATGCATCTATCTATATAAAACTCAAGCATGTTCTGCTCTAAGTTAAACAAAATGAATGTGTCTTTATTTTATTAAGTTAGCATAATGCATTAAATGGCACCTGGGTAACTTCTCTTAGACTAATATAGATGGTTTTAAAAGCCAGAAGTAACTGCACACTGCGAGGGAGTGATCCCTGGTCTCCAGGGCCAAATACAGTGACTTGCGTCCAAGTTGTTCAGAGCTAGTCCCTTCTACGTATGATTTGCCATATTGTTAGAACATAGTATTGGACTCAGTGTTTCCTCCAAGCTCCATGCCATGGTACAAGCACTGGTTCTCTTTTGTATATATATGGTTTTGTTGATTGGTTGTTTTGTTTCAGTTCATAGCATCTGAAATAATGCGAAGACTGTATATCAGCCTAAAAGACCGATGTTCCCATAGTCTGAATCTAATGATATGCCTCTGGTAAGTAAGGTTCACTTTGAGGTGCTGGGGTTGTTGTAATTTTAGACTACTGGGACAGCAACTCAGACTGGTTCAGTATTGTCTACACTGCATTTTGAGAGTGATCTTTGCCCAAAAACACATCTGAGTTTTTGGCTAAGGTAAACTAACTCACCTGCTCAGAATGAGTTGAAAATAAATGGGAGATTTTTGCAGGAACTAAAAAGAAAATACTTGGACTTTCTCTATAAATTATAACATGAACTTAACACATCACTTTTTGTAAGGAAGAGGTATCTTTTTTTCCTATAACTGCAACTCTTATAATGCCTCGGTGGTGTTTCTTTCAACTAATTTCATTCAAGAAGTGAATGTGCTTTAGCAACATAGCAAAACCAAGGCGACTAGTCGAATCCTGCCAGTTTGGTGATTACTAACATGATACCCAAAGAGATTAATTTCCCACCCTGCACAGTAATAAGCACTCAAAGATGTAGCTTTTAACTGAAGAAACCTAACCTTAATATCTTCAATTAAGAGTATGATTTTCAAGGGCACAGCTGTGAAATATGTAATGGAGTTGCAAAATAAAAAAGTTGTAAAATGTCAGGAACAAAAACTAGCCTGAAAGCAAAAGAAAGAACCAGGAGAAAGCAAGGTATGGATTGTTTTCTGCACTGTAACTCTTCACGTGACCTTAATATTTTGCTATAAATATAAGCAATTCAGAAAAACCAACCATGGAGGATCATATTTACGTGAAGTGTTATGTTTCATCAAGAGATAAGCATATGAAGCTAGAAAAGGAAAAAAAAAACTAATGCATTATGTGATGGATATTAACAATGGCTGGGATTCTTCTGTACTGTACAATAACAACAATAATAAATCTGTTTCACTTTTTAGAATACAATGCAGGATGTTAACAGATAATGATTCATCTGCATACAGAATATGTTGTAGGAAAAAAATGAATCTGAAAGATAATCATTAAGGATGCAATAATCAATACAAAGTTACAAAATGGTAGTGATGAAGTTGATTTAATTCAGTTTTATATTTAGATGTCTAAAGAGAAGTGAAAAGAATCTTTCCCTGGATGTTCTCAAGGACACTCAATTTATCCATTTATAAAACACTGATTTCAGGAGAACTGAATCGCTAAATAGCCCAAGCTAAGGCACAAGCTATATCTGTTATTTACAGCAACTGGAACTCATCCTGAGACACTATCTTCATTGACATAGTCAACTGTGTTACGCAATACCTAGTTGAGGAGGATGCTCATTTACTATTCTCATTATTGAAAAGGTGTGATATAAAGCCTTGTTTAGTGCTCTGAACACTGAGTTATTCATTTTATCAGACACTGTTATTTCTCTAGAGACTCAAACACTAAACAACCAGCATGTCTTTCACTTGAGTCAGGGCAATCCCAAGCACAAACACAGGCTGGGCAGAGAATGGATTGAAAGCAGCCCTACGGAGAAGAATTTGGGGGTGCTGGTTGACAAGAAGCTCAACATGACCTGGCAATGTGTGTTTGCAGCCCAGAAAGCCAACTGTATCCTGACTGCATCAAAAGAAACATGACTAGCAGGTCAAGGGAAGTGATTCTCCCCTTTACTCCACTCTCATGAGACCCCACCTAGAGTACTGTGCTCAGCTCTGGGACCCCCAACATAAGAAGGGTATGGACCCATTAAAGCAATGCAGAGACAGGCCACAAAGGTGATCCAAGGGCTGCAACACCTCCCCTATGAAGACAGTTTGAGACAGCTGGGGTTGTTCAGCTTGGGGAAGAGAAGGCTCCAGGGAGACCTTAGAGAAGTCTTCCAATACCTAAAGGGGGCCTACAAGAAAGCTAGAGAGGGACTTTTTATAAGGGCATGTAATAATAGAACAAGGGGCAATTGCTTTAAACTGAAACAGGATGGATTTAAATTAGATATTAGGAAGAAGTTTTTTACTTCAAGCATGGTAGGACACTGGAACAGGTAGTTCAGGGAAGTTGTGGTTGTCCCATCCCTGGCAGTGTTCAAGGCCAGGTTGGATGGGACCTTGAGCAACCTGCTCTAGTGGAAGGTGTCTCTGCCCATTGCAGGGGTGTTGGAACTTTAAAGTCTATCCCAGCCCAAACCATTCTGTGAGTGTATGATTCTATGACTATATTTCTGCTTTAAGTACTCAGAGTACAGCTTCTACTGCTTCTGCAAATCAGACGCACAGGTCTTTAATCAGATATGTAGAAGAGAGGCAAGAGATGCTATAGTTCAGGATGACTGAGTTTTCCCAGGAGAATTCCAGGATTTGTGCAGTGACTTTAATGTAAAATGCAGAAGTAAACTCACATAATTATCTACATCTGTTACTCAAAATTTTGCTTTCATGAGAAGTTGTTGCAATCTTTACCTTCTATTCGCTGGGTGCCACAGAGTCCATCTTCAAAACAAGTTAAAAAATAACTTTCTTAAAGTGTAGGAATTGTTCAAAGTCTTCTCCCCAGCTTGAGACCAGGACCAAAAAACTCTGTTTCCTGCAGAAATAACAGCAAATTAAGAAGACAGTAATCTTCAGTTAATTTTTACATAAAAATGCCTGTATTTTGTACAGCTATCATTGTTATGCATGAATATTATGTATTCTCAAGACATATATGAAGACCTATTTGTACTTACTCTTCATTCATACATCCCAAATGGGTTTAGGTGAGCATTACCTATATGCTCAGGTGAGCCAACAGTGAGTTCCAGATGTTTTCCATAGCAGGATTAAGATGAATAGGGATATTCTTTGAAGAAACAAGGACTCTCAGGCTACTCTTCCTGTTTTAAAGTTAGACATCTAAAGATGTCCTTTCCATCTGAACAAGGAACTGCAGGAGCAGGCTGTTCCTTGAGGGTAAAATGCCAGGGAGCCAGAGGTTACCCTAG
>JANHGB010054488.1:0-10036 GCA_026283785.1 Coracopsis vasa
CCCTGGCAGTGTTCAAGGCCAGGTTGGACACAGGGGCTTGGAGCAACCTGCTCCAGTGGAAGGTGTCCCTGCTCGTGACAGGGGTTGAAACTGGATGGGCTTTAAGGCCCTTTCCAACCCAAACCAGTCTGGGATTCTATGACTGGAGCCCCCAGTCTTATGGAAGGCTCTCAGGAATTAAAACCCCATCAGCTCTGCTGGATCAGATGAGGGATTTGGGTGCAGATCAGTGGTGCGTTGCTCTGGGCTGTGTAGGCATACTGAAGAGTGTATGTACTCATTGGGGGTGGGTGGGAAGGAGAGGATGTATGTGGATATATGTGGACATGGGGGATGTATGCATATGTGTTGCATGCCAGCATGCACATGGAGGCTGTGTGCATGTGTGGTGTATATGGCATATGCTGGGAGTGTGTGTTGGGGGGTACCAGAGGTGTTTGGGTAAGGGATTGTATCTGTATTTGTATGTGATCCCCAAGAAACAGTGACTGCTTCTCAGCTCTTCTGGAGGGAGCTTGAGGGATGCGCTGAGGTCTTGCTCCGATGAACTCCTCATTAAACGTTTGTAATGAGTCACACGCTCCCAATCAGGAATACTCACTCAATGTCAGTTCATTACCCAGCTGCTTCCAAGGATTTACTCATAGCTTTTGATACGGGAGCAGGACAGGCCACATTCACAATGCCAAAGCAAGGCTGGGTCCCTGTAAGGCCAAGTCTCTGTGGCCCCTTTCTAAGGGCTTCCATGCTAGGGTGGCCTCTGCTAACTTCATCCCTTCCTAACCTGGGCTGCTGTGTCTGACCTGCTTATGGGTGCCTACCTACAGGGCATCTTCCCCACATCTGGTGGACCCAAGGCTGACCTAAAGTGGGTCCTCCAGTCCATTAGTGGTAGTGCTGGATGAGGGCTTGCATTTCCTTGCTTCCCTATGGATGAAAATTTCCTGGCAATCTTTTCATCAGCATCCTGATGTTTTGGTCAATATTTTCCATGGGGAAGATGTTAACTTGGAGAGAAAACCAAAATGCTGTTCTGAATGAAACCCTTCAGTTTCAAATGCTAATTCAGATGAGAGGGTTCTGCTTTGTACAACGTTTTATTACAGTATTCAGTGCTGGAGTGGGGACCAGTTTTGTTCCTGTTAATGATGGGAATGCTTCATTCTGGGAATCTCCATGTGGAGATGTTTACCTCCCATTGGGATGATTTCACTGGGGTCTCTGGGGACCTCAGCCCTGTCCCCAGATGTATTCTTATCCCGTCCTTACACTTCTATTGCATTCAGAGATGTCTAGAGCAGAGAATGTGAGTATCTGTAGCCTAAAGAGGAGTCTGGATGTGGCTCTGAGCTACCCAAGGCTCCAGTTTACTGAAGGAATCAAGTCATCACTAATAATAGTCTGCCAGTTTCCATTAGCCTGGGTCATTTCCTTCTCTGAAGTGATGATCAGAAATGTGAGATGGTTCCTTTTAGCTGCTGCGTGCAAGCAGCTCTGGCAAAAGCCACTTTGCTTTCCATCCTCCTGGAATCTGAGCAGCAAAGGAGTGACTGGGACTTCTGGGGGAGACAGGACAATTGCTCCTGACCACGCTGCAGGGTGGTGGCATTGCTGAGGGCTTTAACTGTTGTCCAAGCTCTTGGAAATGAGTCCCTTGGCTCTGGCACCTCTGTCCTTTCTGCTGCTCCCTCATTTCACCCTCCAGTGGAGCTCTGCTCCTCACCTGTGCTTTGGTTGATGGGTTCAGGTAATGCTTTCCCTACATGATACAACAGTTAGCTGTATACCCCTGAGGACATGAAGGCTGACTCGTGGCCAATGTGTCCACCAGGATCTCCATGTCCCCTGCTGCAGATCTGCTCTCCAGCCATTTGGTCCTGGTGTAGAGCATTATTCTGCCTCCATGGCAAGACTTGCATAGAACCACAAAATCAACCAGGTTGGAAAAGACCTTTAACATCATAAAGTCCAAACCTTTACCCCAGGACTGCAAGTCCACCACTAAACCAAGTCACTTTGTATCTGCTGAGGTTTCTGTTAGTTCCTTCCTCCAGCTTGCTGGGGTTTTGAGATTGCATCTGGACCAGTATTGCCCTGTGAAAAGCATCACTGGTAATCAACTGCCTGTTCCACTTAACCATCAACCTTTGAGTCCAGCAGTCCATGTAGGTTTTCACCTACCTGCCATCAAACACTCAGCCTCAGTTTGTTTTCCAGGACACAATGGGAGACTGGAACCCTTCCTGTTTGTGTTTTAGCTAAACGTGAGGTTTAGCCCAGTTTGTGATGGCATCATACCACGGGTATCCCATGTGGTGCTGCCTGGCTGCCATAGGAATCTGTGTTGGATGCAGTGTTGGTCAGGTTCTTTCACAGCTGGATCAGCTGGAGGACTTTGGGGACACCCCTGACCATGAGCTGACTGAAAAGAGAACTGATGGACTTCATGGGGCTGGGGTGATGCTCTTCTGGAAGGGCACTAAAGCAGAGGATAGGCTGTTACTCTGGGCTGCACACTTGTGCAGTGTATTAATACAGGCTGAGAAACAGCTCTGAGAGGCACTGACCATGGATGGGAGCTGTGTTCTGCAGGGCTGCTTCTCCTTGGTGACCAATGACCTGGAAGAAAACCAAAATGTGATCTCTGAGGACCTATGTGGGGGCTACGGACACAGGAGGAGGTGTCTATATGTGATTGAGGAGGCAGCTGATGGCAGAGGTGGGTCGCTCCTTCAGCAGGCTCATCCAGCCAGCAGTGTGTGTGCTGTTGGAATGAAAGAGGCTTGGGGAAGCCGGGTGAATGCTGAATGGGCTCTGGGCTTCCAGCGTGTGGCTGTGACTAACACGCCAATGAGATCCTTGGCTGGGGAATTGCAGTCTGGAGCAGTAGTGCCATTACTCACCAGGGCTCATCAGAAGGGTATTAATGAGTTGGAGGGAAGTCAGTGAAGAAAGTGACTGATGAGTGAAGATGAGAAATGGAGGCTTTACATTGACAGCTTGGCTTATCAGAGGTATCTTCATCACAGGGTACTAACGTCTGGCTGGAGAGCCACCTTGTTCTATCAGCATAAGCCCAGCGGCTGAAAGCTGAAGCTAAATAAGCTCAGGCTAAGTACGGGTGCAGGCTTTAAGGATATTATCCAGTTACCAACAGCACAGGCAGTTATAAAGCAGAATAAAGCAGTTCTTGAATACCTACTGTGAAGAGGAATCACCTCAGGGCAGGTGAAGCACTTCAGCTTCCTGACATTCACTTGGAAATAAGCATCTAAGGAAAAGAATCTATTGAGTGCTTATTTGTGGTCTAGTTAAGGTTTGATTCCTATTTTTAGCTGGAATTTGACAGCTGGTGCTGGTTTAGAAACAACCCCCAAAAACCTAAACCCAATACATCTTCCTCTGACACCAGAGGCCTGGCAGGAGACTTCTGGCATCACAAGAGGGACTGGCAAGTACTGGTGATGCTGGGCTTTTGGAGAGCCCTGGCTTTGCCTTTGCTGCCTCTTTCAGTGGGATTCCTTTTGTCTTGCCAAGCTCTAGACATTAGTTCTGGTTTTGCCTTTGGATCTATCACCCCTAAGCTCTCTGGACCTGGTTCCATCTGCTCAGAGAGGGAGACCTGCAGAACATATTCTTACTGGTGTTGTGATCTCCTCATATTGCCCTAACCACCTATTCCTGTTATATTCAATGTGCTCCCTTGAGATGGAGCCACTTCTCCCTCTCTTAAAGCTGTCAGAGCTGAAGGATGTTCAGGGTTGTAGCCTCAAAGACTGCCTCCTGTACTTCAACCCTGTGTTTTGGGGATGGAAGGGAAGACCTGAGATAGGCATCCCTCTAGAGAGCTCCTGGGGGCTTGGGAAGTGCATTTTGGCTCTCCTTACGGCAAGCCTGGGTCCTGAGGAGCGGACACTGCACCAGGTCCTCACCTGCAGTGTAGTGGCAGAGACGCTTGTAAGGGTGTTTTAGTTATTGAGACACTCATTCTAATTGTGTCCCCTGGTTCCTGTTCTGCTGAGATTACATCTGCTCCTCATTTTCTGTGTCCTGGCTCTTCTCCAAGCCTCTCTGCTGCGCATATGGAGCGTGCACAGGGGAAACTCGCCCAGCAGACCAGAGAGTGGGATGCTCGCTGCCCTTTTCCACCTACTTCTAAGGTAGGGAGGAGACCTGGAACATTGAGGATGGTCCCAATGCAGCCTTGGTGATGCCTTGGTGATAACTCCTGTGTCCTCATGATGGCCGTGCAGACCAACCCCATGCTTGTACATGCAGCTGTATGGTCGCAGTAGAGATGCAGCCATCCTTCAATGCAATGCTGCTGTGGTACCAGCAGACCCTCAGGGAGATGCAGCTTCTTCTGGCCAAGGACATTTTGCAGGTGCTTTGTATACCCAGCCCTAGAACAAAACTAAGGTTGTTTCTTTTCCCTCTGTGACCATCTCTATCTCCATTTCCACTGCTGCAGTATTGTCAGCCAAGTTGGTAGCATCTGTTTTATGCTCCAGAGTGCCTTAGCTTTGCTGGAAAGGGTTTGGAGTGCAGACTGCTCTCAGACATTCAAAGTGGATAATGAGGAAACATCTTAATGGAGAAACATCCAAACCTGCTGTGGTTTTAGTGGGTTGGTTCAGGATGTTCTGGGTAGCACCCATCATCTGCACCTCTGTGGCATCCAAAGCCTTGGGAGGTACCTAGAGAGACAAGCAGCTGTATGTAACCATCACTGCCACACCAGAGAATCTTCTGGTGAGCAGATGGGGGCTCCTGTGCCCAGGTCAGGATGCTCTCAGGGTGAGGATGAGTGCCTGAATCCAGCCAAAGCATTTCCTGCTGGCCTTGGGCACTGTGCTTGAGCCACTCTTGGCCTTTATATTTAACAGCACTTCACCCTCTCTGCTCTTTATTCACTTGGGGATTTGTTTGGACAGCAGCCATTGCCTCTCTGCTGGGTTTTCGCTAGGCTGAGCTCTTCTGGTCTCTTAGCATAGAACTTTGCATCCCACTGATGAGCTGCACAGCTTTCCCTGCATCCAGCCCTGTTTGAGACCATGTTTTGGAGCTGCACACACTTCCAGATGAGGGCTCGGAAAGCCTTACCCTTATTTCTTCCCTCATTACCCTGTTCCTTCATATCCCCTCTTTATGGCTTAGGCTCCTTGTGAATGCTCCATCCCTGGCAGTGTTCAAGGCCAGGTTGGACGGAGTCTTGGGCGACATGGTCTAGTATGTGGTGTCCCTGCCCATGGCAGGGGGTAGGAACTGGATGATCTCAAGGTCCTTTCCAACCCTAACTATTCTATGATTCTATGACCCTATGGTCTTCCCAGTGATGTCCAAGTCTTCCATGAGCTCAGTGTTGCCTCTCAGACTCCCATATTCCATTTTTTCCCTTACTCTGTTGTGTCTGGCCAGCTACAGCACCTAAATGCAGTCAGTCTTCAGGAACAGGCTGTGAGAACTCCATTAGAAATAGCTCTGCACACTCCCTTCTTCTCAGCAACCCCCCTCGCATCTTCCTCTGTGGCTGACAGCTCATCCTATTTCCTTCACCATCACCCCCAGCCTAACTACAGATTTCTCACTGCACCAAGTACTGTGCTGAAATCCTGGGAGATGACAGTAATTGGGATTTATTCCTATAAACAGGGATCTTGTTAAGAAGACCCATCAGCTTGCCTGGCATGGTCATGCTGTTAATGCTGTGGCATTTTATCTCACATGTATGTCTTTGCTTTGTTCCCAGTTTACTTTGAAGCATGAGTGCTGTTGTAGCTGGACTATATGGAATCTGTAGTTGCTTGTGTGTCTATTTACATCATTGTGTATTGTTCTTTCTTCAGCCCAGGAACTGTATTTGCTGTTCTCCAGAAAGAAGAGAGTAATCAATAGCCTGTAATCCCATATCCTGGCTGAACATAGTTATTAGCATTCCCAACTCAATATTCCTGACTTTAAGCACTGTTTTTTCCATGGGAGACACAACATAGGTTATCTGTTACTGCTGGTTAAAACATGCTAGATCTCAGACTGATGCTCAGCTTAACCAAGCTGTTCCCACTGGCCCAGTGCCTGTCTCTCTCTCTGAATTGGCACCTTGTTCCTATGCCCTGGCTGCAGCTCAGGTTCCCAGAGCAGTTAAGGTGAACACAAGAGCCCTTTGCTCTGACACCCAGCAAAGCCAGGACATCTGTGCCTGCCGTGCCCCAGCCGGTCCCCCTGCAATGAGGTGATTTCTAGGTAATCGGAAGCAAAACAAGGCACCAGGTTCCCTTCCCTTTGTCAAACAGCTTTTCACTTAGGTCCACACTCCCTGACCCTCCTCCCATGGGTATTTCTGGTTTTCTGGGAGAAGGAATTGCAGCCCATAGAGTGGTTCCTGGAATGCACAGGGCATCCTAAGCAGAGGGTGAGTGGATCTGTTGGAACCTGAGTTTTCCAATGGGTGATGCAGAGGAACCCCACAGGGGCAGAACCATCACTGTTGGGATACCTGGAGAATATTGGGGTTGTTTCTTAGCTCCTTGAGCATGTTGCTTTACAGATCAAGGCCCTTTTGCACTGTGATACTTTGATAGGCAACCAGCCCTCACTGTACCGACGGCTGCACCTCTGGGTGCAGGTGCAGTCCCTCCAATAGCTTTATATTGGGCACCCTCCTGCTCTGGGAATAGATTTCCAGACAAAACTGGGTTAAGATGCAATTAAGACTGAGAAGATGAATCAGTGATTTTAAGGGGGGGGGGAAAACCCACCTAGCGAGGGAGGTGGCAGTGATCCCACATCGAGCTCTGCTCACTGGTAAGGCAGAGCAAACCAGTTAGAGACAGTGGTTGGATGTGAGCACCTTAACTCTGCCTGGGAGCTGTGCCAGGCATTGAGGGCCACCGAGCTAGAGCAGCGTGATTAGGTGGTTAATGTCAATGCAGTTAAAGAACACTGTGGGTACCATGGCAACCTGCGCTGGCCACCGGCTTGCTCTTGGAGTCAGGATGCTGCAGGAGCCTTGGAGGTAGATGAGCTGGGAGAGAAACTGCACTGGTGAAGCATCAGGAGGGTGCAACAGGTACCGTGCATGGGTTGATCCCCACTGGGGGTGGTTTTGTGTCCTCACTAATGTGGATGCACTTATTTGTGCGTGGATACTGAGTGTTTGAGGAGAAATAGTTCAGAGCACAGGACTGGATGAGGCCTAAATCAATAGACGAGATGATGGGAGACTGGCAATAAAGACCCTGGCAGTTTTCCCCATGACATTAGGAGAGGTTGTGAGGTCTTCAGGGTGATGGCAATGCCTCTGCTATGCCTGAAGGAAGATGCTGAGGTCTCTGGCTGTGTTGGGATACAGACAGAAGAAGACAGAGGAGCACGAGTGCTGAAGATGAGCAATTAGCTTGTGGTGCTCACACTCTTCCAGATTGTCAGTGCCGCCCCAAGGAGCCAGCTCAGCACTCAGAGTCCCGACCTACAGAAGCAGTGAGTGTGCATCTTGGTTTCACCACTGAGTTTAATGAGGCTGAATGCACACATCCAGGGCTTGAGCTCCTGTGCCCTGGGGCTGAGTGATCCTCTGGTCCCCCTTGGCCTCAGATCTCTTGTTCCTGGTCAGGGCACAGCAAACAACATCTTAGCATCTGCAAAGGTTGCTCCTGGGGAGCTTGCTAATGAGATGGTGAAGGGCTGTTGCTCTTCAGAGCAGATGTTCACTGGGAGCTTTTTCCAGCCAAGGAATTGCTGAAGTTGTTTTACACAGCCCTGCTC
The DNA here is from genome assembly GCA_026283785.1 of Coracopsis vasa. Taxonomy (NCBI): domain Eukaryota; kingdom Metazoa; phylum Chordata; class Aves; order Psittaciformes; family Psittacidae; genus Coracopsis; species Coracopsis vasa. The sequence continues at coordinate 7,765 of JANHGB010054488.1, forward strand.
AGGGATGTGGAAGTTAAACACAGGAAGGTCCCTGAAGGCAATTTACCTGCTGTTGTCAGCCAGCACATGGTGGAAATGAGCTGGTTTTGTACAGGAATGATGGAAGATCTGTTCCTTGTCACTTATGGGGGATTTCCATGCTTATCCAAGGAAAGGTTCATTAAATTGTGCATGGACCGATCAGGTGCCTGGCGAACTATCCCAAAGGATTGGAGACGGCTCTTGTCCTGTGTTCATTTCAGTGATGTCTCAGAGCTGTTGCCCTGGCCTTGGAGCGGGGATTGTAAATCAGGGAGCTGAGGAGAGTGAACCACGTTTATGTAGTCTTGGATGAAAGGCCCCTGGGGAGCTCTGGAGATGGGTTATCTTGATGTGGTCAGAGCTGCAGGCCTGAAAAAGAACACAAGTGATGTGCAAGACGCCGATAACATTTGCTTATTCCCAGCTTGAAGTTACATTGAGCTGGTTTTTTTGCTGCCTAAGCCCTTCCATCTGCCCTTTCCTCCTTTCATTCCCAAACAACAGACTCTAGAGGCATCTCGGTTCCTGCACGTCAGAGCCAGAACCTGAATTAATAATGTGCTAAGAAAATAAAGGCAGTTCAACAGACTTTAAATCAAGGAGAGAGCAGCGTGTTAAAGAGTTTGGACAAATCACATTACTTTGGGTGCAGTTTTAAGGCTGGCAGAAATAAATCTCCCAGCACATTATTGATGGTGACACGTTCTTTCAGGAAGAGCCTGCTCAAGGGATGCTCCTCTTTATCATTAGGCTCTCAGTGTGAAGGACCAGATTAATGCGTCCCAGTGAAGGTGTCAACACGATTTGTGTGCCAGAGCCTCCATGTCACCTGGCATTTGAATATCTGGTGAAAACCATCTTGCTTTTGTGGATGCTTCCCCCTTTGCCATTGTGTGGGCCTGGGTTTGGCAGAAGCATTCCCAAAGCCAGGCAGAAGATGGGTCTTCCCAAATGGAGGAGGATGGATCAAGAGCCTGGCTCTGGGGGTCTCAAGCACCATGAGCCTGCTCAGATACCACTCTTTACTCAGCAGCTGCATTCCAGCTTAACAAGAAGGAAGGCAGGGAAGTTAATTTATTGCTGCAAATGACTTTGAAGTAATTAATTGATCTTGTCAAAGGCAAAGGATAATTTCATGGCTGTGTAATCCCAGCAGAAAGATACTTCTTGTCCCCTGACAAGGCAGCTTTGATAGAGCTATTTCACTAGCACATGCTGGAGTCAGGAAGGGGACATCTTATTTAATGCTTCACACTAATTAGAGTGAAGCAATCGTGTTCCCTCTCTGCCCCAGGGGGGGCTCAGCATGTGCCACACAGGCAGGGGAGGTCCCTGGTGACCAGCAGGTCTCAGCATCCGTGTATGGACCTGGATGGGACAAAACAGAGCTGGAAATGAGAAGATTCCTGACCATTGGATGAGGGAAAGGGGGATGAAAGCAACCTCCCACCTCCTGTGGAGCAGAGCTCCTGTTTCAAGGGCTTTTAGCAGATCCATTCTGCAATGTGGCAACTCCTGCAGCGTTGTCTTCCTCAGTGGTCCTGTGCGCTGGGTTTGGGGTAAAAAGTGCAGGATTCCCCTCATTTTCCTGTCTCTTTGTAGCACCAGGGCTGCCCAGTGGCTTCTGTTGTAAAATCAGATATTGATTGCTTGTCACCATGCCCAGCTCTGTCTGCTTACAAGAGCTTGCTGTGCATCCACCACAGGGCATGGTGGGTTGTTGAAGGAAAAACCTTGGCTCAAATGAAAGCAAGTAGAAACCTGTGTCATTTAGCACCAAATCACAACAGTGAATTCCTCTTCACTGGCCAATCTTTGTCCATGGGGAGAAAACATCAATTCACTCATCTGGGAGAGGAGACTGAGACCAGCAACGAATTCCTCCCAAGCCTCTGTGCTTAGGGATGTGAATCTTCAGCACTCGTGGAGCTTGGCTCCACCATAGCCATAGTGAAGGGGTTTTGCATTCCAGGCAGGGCTGGATGCAGCACATGGACCAGCAAGGCCAAACACTGGCAAAGGGAAATAAACAGAGAGGTTGAACAGCTGCCCAGGCATAGGAAGGGAGAGTGAGTGATTCTGTCATTGATTGCTGTATCATAATGCTCTTACAGAAGGGGCTTAATTGGAGTGGCTGAGGAAACCTTCTGTCTGGCAAATCCCAGCTTTCAAGTGGCTTGACCTTGTAACATCAATAGCATTCCTTAGCTGTGGATCTGGGGACTTAATCCAGCAGCTGCCAATGACCTGG
>JANHGB010054489.1:0-15837 GCA_026283785.1 Coracopsis vasa
TTTTCAACAGCCTAGCAAAAATGACGGCTAAAACCTTCCTGGTATCCTTGCAGAATGGGGTTTGGAAAGCTGACTTAGAATGCAGGCCTGGTTGCATCCTTAATGCTGAAGCAGCTTTTCAAGCAGCTCTATAATTTGGAATGTGAGTGACGTCAGTTCTTCTGGCCATCTGGTTAGAAAATCTAGTTGTAACTGAAAATATCCAGCCCTTTTTTTTCTCCATTGCTAGGTGGTGACTACACACTTATGTAATTTAACAGCTCAAATTCTTTTCCATTCTGGTGATCTCTTCACAAAGTCGTAGCAGAGGGGATGCTACTGTAAGGATCTCATCAACCAATTCAACATGAGCACTATGTCAACTGCAGAGGAAAGTACAAGGCTCTGGGTTAGAAGATAGGATTCTGTTTGAACTGGTGCTAGCTTCATATGTGAACTTGGACATGTGTATTCCCATTTTTGTACCTCAGTTTCCCCCCTTATGAAACAGTAATAATGACACTTCCTATCTTACAGGCATTGTTAGCATCTAATGAGTCATGCTAGAAAGGCAGCAAGGTATTGTTATAATTGCTGCCTGTGGTGTTCTGCTCATTCCCTGCTTTTTCTTCTTCTTCTTTTTCCCCCATTTTTTTTCTCCTCAGCACGTCCAAACATCCCATTTTAATGCTGTTCTTTAAATACTTACAGAGCCTCACTGCTCCTTATGCAGAGGTTGTAGGCTTAGAAAATAGGATTGATGAAAAATATGCAGGAAAATGCACTCCCTAATGGTGTATGAAAAATAAAGGGAAGCCATTTGTTAAAGCCTTTTGAATAGCAAAACTCAGAAGAGCCCAGGACCAGATTGTAAACTAAGCAACTCCAAACACAGCCATACAAACTTAATATTCATATAAAACACTGCCTTTGATTCACTGGGGTTCGTAGTCAGTAAATTTTCCAAGCAGAATAACCACAACAGCACGTGCTTCATTTTTATATCGAGCATTTCCTCTAATTCTTGATGGAAAAGTTAAATCTTTTTGTATTATTAATCCCAGCAGAGTCTGAGCCAAGCACCCTTTCAGGTCACTACATCCAGCTGAAACACCAGCCATTGTTAGTGACCATGAAAAGAGAACTGATATCACCAGGGAAAAGTACGATAGACAATTTGCCAGGGAGGAGATGGACTTCTGGGATCTAGGGGGAAAAAAAAGGAAGGACTTTTTGCATATTCTTTTCAGATTCTCAGGCCATGCGTATTAAAATTTAACTTGGAATGGAAGGAACTATTCCATTTTATAATTCCAAGGAGAGGGTGAAGGGGACAGCATTAAAAAACAAACGATAAATAGAACAGAAAACATCTTGCTCAATGAAAAAAAGAAATTATCACTGCCCCATACCCTTTCTTTAAAGCAAACAAACCCTTCATGTTGAGTTAGAGGGATGTAGAAATGTAAAATCAGTCAGCACATCTGCTGTAGGAGTCACAGGCACACAGACACATTGCTGCAGGTACACTGGGATTTGAACACTGACTGATAAAAGACTCAGCTTCTGTAACTACGTGGTAGCTCACCCTTCAGTGGTGAAGGGAGGGAAAGCTGTGTCACTGAGTGGAAAGCTAAAGTAAACTCAAGGTTTACTCTGGCGTTAGAGGGATATATGTCTGTTTCTGTAGAGGATCTCAAGTCCTGTATATTTGCTCCCTGACGTACTTGATTATGTGTCACCTCTCCTGTGCTCTTCAGAAATAAATGGGCAGGATCAGTTGTCCATGAATAAATAACAAAGGAAAGCTCCCAGTTTTAAGGAGGTTTGTGATGGGCATGGAATGTCCTCATTTGTGTCATACCAGAAACATTCCCTATACAGTTACACTTCACCTTCCCTTAAAGCTTTTCCACCTGTGATGGAAGTGACTATTCAGCTGGCCAGAGCCCCCACTCCTGGGGAACAACAAATCTTCATATTGCATCTCAGGTTATATATATATATATATATATGATGCACCATTTTTGTACCTCAGTACTGAGCTCTAGAGCTTACATTTATTTTCCTAAAGTGCTAGAAAGAATGATTTCATATTAGGGGATAAAAAAAGGAGTGGAAATTACTCAGTGGTTAGGTTTAATTGTTCTGAATCCTTACAGTGTTTCATGAGAAAATGTACTGAGGAGATGTGCACTACAGTGGGAAATGTGATGGAAAGGTATAATTTGACCACCTACCACTAGGCAGCTGAAAAGTAATTCTAAGGGCTGCCTGCCTATCAGCATTAATGACTATTTCAGTATTTAAAATACCTTCTTTGTCACTCCTGCAATCCCTCTTGAAGGGCTCTAGGCATCAGAAGGTGTTTGCTGAAGGTAAACAGGAGTTACAGTCCAAGCTGGGCCTGTAAGGTTCAGGGAACACCTTTTGTTTGGTGCAGTTCTGGAGTCTTTTGCTGTGGAAAAGCCTTGGTAGAAGAGTGGGGAAGGTCTGGAAAGACAGGGTGCACCCAAGGCAGAGCAGCATCCCTCACGAGACAGTTTATGGCCTCCCTGTCTAGTCATTTGCCTCCAACTGAACTCTGGCGATGGACGTGGCCAAGTGTTTCATTTGGACAAGAAAAAAAGAGCATTATTGAAAGGGACTGACCTCTCCATCACCCTGTTCTGTCGTCATGGTGCTTTTATAGCATTTCTCTTGACCAACCCCTTCCCTTTTCTAAAACACAATGATTCCCCTCCTCCTCTCAGCCTGTCCTTCCAGGAGACTCAGTGGTTTCTCTTTATTTTCACAGACACCTGCACTGCTGTGCTCGTCCCCTAAAACCTTGTGAGCTTCTAGCAGAAGGTCAAATAATCAGCGTTGGTCCATCGGCAAAGCTTGGAGGCACTGGAATTCCCTCCTGCCTGGGCACTCACACCGTGCCTCAGTGATGGCTTTTCTCCTTTGCTCCTAGAAGAACAGCTGAGGGTGTTTTGCAGGGCAGTTGCCCCCCCCAGAGCATTTATTTTATAGTCAGAGTGGCTTTTAGTTGATAGAGCAGGGAGTCTTGTGCCTTTCCTCATCTCTAAAATCCATTTTGGTAGCAGGAAACACCCCTGTTGAGCCCAGCAGTCTTTATCAAAGCTCACTGTTACTGTATTGAGGCACAAGGCTGTCACACTGATGAAGTCATTCAGGCAGAGCCAGTCTGCTCTGGGCACCTGTCTGTAGGTAAGCGATGGGCAGAGAAAGTGTGGCCGAAATGACTGTGTTTGTTATTCTGAGTGGAAAAATTAAGGCTGAAGATGAAATGATTTCATTTCCTTAAGCATGTGGTAACCATGGCTTTGTCAGTACTGTTGTAACAGAGGAAATTTCAATTGATTATATTTAATTTTTATTTTTTTACTGAAATCTCTAGCAAGTCCAGAGGGTGCTTTGTTTAAAATGACAATATTTGGAACAATGCTGTGTTTATGTGGATCTGTATTGGTATACACTGGGTACAAAAAGCAGCACTTGACCATTTTCAGGGGAAGCTGAGGTGCCTTGGACCTCGTAACTTGCATTAAAGAGCTTTGGTTGTTACTGGATTCCAGGGATTATTCTATATTCTGTGTGCAACAAGTTTACCTGTCCTAATTCAGTAAATTTTGCACAATCAGGACCTTTTGTGCATCAGAATTCAGTAGCATACAGCTGGTACTGTACTTGGGCTGGGATCCTCAATTGGCTTCTTTGACAGTTGGAAACACTTTAAAATCAAGTAGTGATGCTGCAGTCATAAGGGGTTAATTTTGATCATCAGTCGCTCAGGTGAAACTTGGACTGGTAAGACAGCCTCTGCACAAGTTGTGTTTCTGCTGGTTTCGTATTGCACTCAGCAAATCTGAGTCTTTGTAGTAATCACTTAGGGATGAGGCTTGAATATAAGCCAGTGAAAAGAAGACAAACCACTGCCAGGTTCTCCCACCAGCCATGTCACTGGCTTATTGATGACCCGTGGGCTGGAAGCCAAGTTGCTCAGCCTTCAGGAGACCCAGGGAGGGTGGAGGGATGGAAGAAGCGGGGGGGGGATGCTTGCCCTGTGCAGGGAGAGCCAGACAGAAAAATTGATTGTTCCTTTAATGTGATCTGACATAAGAGAAAGTGGAAGTAGAGGACAGAGAAAAACTGCAGCCTCAGCACTACATTAGAAGTGCTGTGACTTTATGGAATGTATTGGTGTCTCTTCCTCTCCCAGAGATGAATCTGTAGAATCCTTTCTAGGGAAAAAGAAAACAAGGGAAGGGAGGATGTGGACTTCAGTTGCACAGTGTCCTACTAGGACATTGGTCTGACTTTTGGTGATTTCTGCAGAATTATAACCTCCTCTTAATGATGCTCTCAAGAAACCCATCAGAATGGGCAAAATCACAGCTAAAGCAGGTGAAATGGTTCAGGCATGTGGTTGGAATGGTAGAACCTTGTGTAACTTGTGTATGACAGCTAAAGCAGCTAACACAGGGATAACTTAGTTTATTTGTGATCTGCATTTTGGGTGCAGGTAAAACATCTTTGCCAGCAGGAAGCAGTTGGCTTTCACTATCAGGTTATCAGGTTACATTATCAGGTTACCACACAGGCTCTCTGTATATTAGGAAAAATCGATTTTTTTTGTGGTTCTGAAGCAGAAAGTTATTTTTGTCCTACTGAAAAATGTAATCATTAAGAGAGATCATCCATTAAAATAATCCTTCAGCCTCATTGTTTCATGTGGAGGAGAAAACACCACCAAAATAAATCTGACTTATGCACGAGGCATTGAAGTTTTATCTGAGATGTTAACAAATCTTGGTCAGCTGGCATAAATGAGCTGGGAGAAGAGATGCTTAAACATTGCCCCTTGGAACAATGACCAGTCTTGTTTCCACCAGTTTTTTTAGGCTATTTAGACATCTATTTCTCTCTGTGGAAGTCTCATCCACGAACCTGGTTAAACTTAGGAAATGTACTGGTTTCCTACAGTGTAGGTGTTGAAGTCTGTGCTAAATGATAGATTATTTGGTGGGTTTTGAAGCATGTACTTTAGGATGTATTGAAGTCTGAAAGTGCCTTTCCATTGACTGCCAGGGAATCTACACAGTTATCTCCAGTGTTGACAAGTCCATTGAAAATATCTAAAAGCAGATGATATCTCACCTGTGGTGAACCTGATGTTAGATAGCCATATTCCATATACAAGTGCTCAGGTTAGAACTTGGCACATTAACTGTTTGAGAGCATAGTGAAAAGATCTGTCATGCTGGATCAGGCTACAAATAAGTTTGGTCCAGCATCTTAGGATGAGATGTGTCAGGAGAAGGAGCAAAAAAAAAGAGCAATTCTTGTGCAGTGGCCACTTTTGGAGAACATCATTGTTTGGAGGTTCCACAGCTATGGCCTGCAGTAGTTTTCTCCAACTATTTGGAAGTTGCACAAAAAGGTTTGAGAACAAATAGAAGAAAAAATTCATGAGCTCTATCTTGAATTGCTTCCCAGCTGGAATTAATGGTGCTTAACCCTATTAAAGAATTAGGAAAATTACATTCTCTGGTTGTAGTTTTCTATGAAAACTTGAGTCTTGTTTCTCTAGTGCCTTTTATTGGAAAATCTGAAATGCCTTTAGAAATTCGGACCCTGTTGACACTAATGTAGTGTAATGAAACATACATGGCGTTTGATTTACCTAAAGGCCTTCAAATAACATTGGTAGCAGAGCCAGGAATAAAAGGGTGCCCCAACTTGCATTCCATGTGGATCCTGTTAGCTCTACACTACCACTAGCAGCACATGATTTTAATATCTAATGCTATTAGTCATGACCCAAATCAGCTTTAAAATGGTTAAATGCATAGAAGAGGAGTAGGAGTAGAGTGTCAAGAATAGCTTGGAAGATGTTATCCCACATACCAAGGAGTTGGTAGCTCAAAGGTGTCGTAGTGATGGAAGTGAGGAGAGGACTAAACTGCCAAGTAGGCTCACCAAATAAATACTGACTTCCAATGGAGCATTCACTCCTTCAGTAAGTGAAAATCCCCTTTGGTACTCCTGATGCAGAGCTTCCACGAAGCTCAGGAGAAGCTGTTCTTGTACAACACCTTTGAAAAATAATACCTATGAAAACTTCCAGGGATTTCTTGTGTTCAGAGAACAGGATCAGGAGCCAGAACCCAGCAGCCTTCATCCTTAGCACTGGCATTCACTGGAGTGAGTCACTTGGCTGGCTTTTGTTGTGTGTTATGAAGATGGAAACAGGGCTCATGCATTTGATGGCACAGCTTGTTGACTCTTCATCCAGGTCATGATTGAAGTTGCTGTAAAATTAGGCCTAATTTCTTAAATCGATTGTCACTAAAAAGCATTTTTGGCCTTAATGTTTGGTTCACTCTGTGTAGAGCTGTGGAAATGCTGTTCCATTTACATTTTTTATACCTCTGTTTCTTACCACTCCAAACATGCTATCATGATGTCTTTGGGTGGATGAAAAGAGCCACAGACCTACAAAGTAGCAAGCGGAAAACTGTAGGAAAGAATGTCAGGAGCACTGACAGGGTCTGAGGTAGCTGTGCTGAAAATGGACAGTGTATGTGTTGGAGCCAAGTGAGGGTCAGAAAACCCACCTTCAAGGATGTCTTGGTGGTGGTAATACATTCACATGAAGTGCAGCCCTTAATTCATTTGTGTATCTTAGTTTCTTGGTACTTCCCAATAGCTTTGCACCCTATCGAGAGGAAAAGTGACCCAGAAGGTAGCAAATTTGCAAGATATTTTAAAAACAGTGTTCATTTGCCAGAGATAGGTATTGCTTCACTTTGCATTGTAAAAGGGAATAGGGAAGGGCTTAATGTTGCAGCTCTCCCTTTAAGGATTGTGGTTATAGCCCATGTTTTAATTGCTACTTTGATCTGATTAAATCCTCAGCCACAGAGAAATCAGCTTAGAGAAACATGTCTCCTGTTGAACCAAAGAGCATCAGCAGTTCAGAAGACCAAGCCAAGCCAAATACCATTAGAAAAAAAAGGAGAGCTTTAGCTCTCACCAGTAGTATGGTGCTGTTGTAAATCACGCAGTGCTGCTTTACAATGGGATATTTCAAGTCTGCTGATGGCGGATATCCAAACTGAAATCACCTAACTATGCTGTGGTTTCATCTCCTGTGCAAACACATAAAACCTGTTCCAAGCACAGAACAAAACTGGATTCTGAATTTTGTTGGTTTTTTTTTCTTGTGCCTTTTGCCTTTTAATACAGTGTCAGGAACTGGGGATGTGTACAACGGGGAAAGGGGAATTCTCATGCTGTGCCTGGGACTTGAGGACCAAACGAAGTTTTAATCTTATCTCAACCTGTCTGCCTTCTTATTACAGTCAAGTCTCCTTTCAAAATGTTATTTAAATCAATACATGGGTCTCTTTACCACGATGATAACAGTAGAAGTGTCCCATTTAATAATTCTGGTGGCATCCAACAAAAATTATTAATCTGTGGATCAATATTAATGCTGTAGGGAGAGAATAAAAAGGGGGGGGAACCCCACATACTTAAAATGAGAAATTATTTTCTCTTATCTTGGATTAACCCAAATAGTACTTACGGTGTATTTTTCAGCAGACTGTGTTCATCCTTACTGTTATAGGCAAGGAACAGCTACCACTGACTTTAATCCTAAATTAAAAATACTACAGTTCTTCATGTTGTTTAACCTGATGTTTTGAGTTAGCAGGACTATAAGAGTTTCATCCTAGAGTGACAATTAAGACTTGTTTCTCACTAAACTCATGTAAAGGAGGAGTCAGGATAGGTGAGTCTTGGTTATAAAAATCCTGCAAGAAAAGTCAGTCTTTTCTGCCTGTGGCTTTATCTGAAATTATGAGGAAACAGATCCAGGTTAATTCCTTGCTTACACTCTTACTGTAGCTCTCCTGAGCCGGAGCAGTTAGACTATACCATTAAGTGAGGATTGCCATTTAAAAGCTCTTCTGCAAATGAATCAGCTTCATGACATTCCTGGGTGACATCAGCATTAGTTGGACCAGGGCGAAGTGACTTGCCCATGGTCCTACAGGTCTGCAGTGCAAGAGGCAGGACAAGGACCACATTGTACCACAGTGCCCAAAATCAGAACAAACCCATTTTGGGCCATGCTTGTTCACTAAGCTTTGTGAACTGTTAACAAGCCCTGTTAGCCCTCAAGGTGCTCCAAGCTCTGTTATACTGTATGCAAACAGCATGAGTGTCTCCACTAGCCTTTTCCCTTCTTTGTAAGGTTTCTCAATGATGGGAAGAGCAACAGCAGCATCCCTGCTGCAGGCAGCAGTGATTTTGACAGATTTGTTGGTTTTCATGTCTCCTGCAGCATGACGTTAGCTTTGCCCTAGGAGAGAAACTCAATAGAGGAGAGGGGTCTGAGAAAACTAAATTACAAACGACTGTCTCTGGTTTGAGCTGCGTTATACCACTTCTTGCTGAAGAACTTAAAGCGTTCAACTGGAAGAGGTGCATGTGAGTCAGGGGCGTAAATATGGGCGAAGGTGTCACTTTTATAATAATATTCTGAAGCTGCAGGGGAGAAAAGGCTTGTACAACAGCAGCCCCAACTCTGCCCAGAATACAGCCAGACAGCTGTTCTGGGAAGGCAACAGCTAACAAAAGACATGAGAAAGGCAAGGAGACTGAGGGCCCCAACCTATTGTTTCCCCTCATCATTCCAAATAATCATGACTCCCATGACCTCCTGGCTTGTTCTCTCCAATGAGGATTTTGGGACAGCTGCTACCACCAACAGCTGAGCCAGGCAGCACTTCCCGGGATTCCTGCAGCTCCCTCCTCCCACTCCAGCAGCAGCATTTGCAATGATAAACTCCTCTCCCGCAGAGTTCATCTGTGTTCTTTAATAAAGGTTTGAGTTTCTATTGGGCATTTCAAATAATTTTTCCTTCTCTCCTCCTAAAATTTGCTTCCATTCCCTGTTCCACTGGCACAATCCTATTTCTGTACAATAGAGGCTCAGCCTCTCCTACGGCAGTTGACTAAACTTGGCCTTGCTGAGGACAGGGTTGCAAGTTTGTTGAAGAGAGTTTAGCAGAGGTGGTGAATTTGCGTCGCACTTCAGTTCTTTTCCCACTGCAGCAGAAGTCATGCTGTCATGGCTGGGAGAACCTGCCCAAATTTCTTGGAATATCCACCTCAAGCCACATGTATGGGAGAGCTTGGATGAGTGCGAAGGATTTTTGCGTTAATGTGTTCAAGGCCTTTGAAGCTTTTGGCTGTTGCACGAGGTGAGTTTAGTTCTATATCACCTAAAGGTGATAATTTTTGTTGCCATTGTTGGCTGGCAAGGTTCTTCTCGAGATATCTTTTATTTTCTCAACCTCAGTAGTGTTTCTTTAGGTGAAAGGTAACTTCCTCCTGCAGTTACAGTACTGTGCTTCCATCCCAGCAGGCTGTTATTTTTTCTCTTGGGGACACCAAAATCTACCCTGTCTGGAGTCATCCCTCCACCAAACCCATCTTGTCCTTGTTCCCTTAATGCCACCTTATAACAGTAACATCTGAACCATGGCTTTATCTGTCCAGGTTTCTGGAAGGCAACAAACATGTGCTTAGGTAAGGTCTTGCTACTTCATTTTGGCCAGGCTGCTCATGATGGTTTTTAGCATGCAGTACTTCTCAAAGTCTTGTGTGTTTCAATCACTGCATTGCAGGCTGTACTGGAAAAGTTCAACTCACAACTGGTTTTGAGGCTTCAAGGTGTCAGATAAAGGAAGAAAATATAATACGAGACTTTGAAGCCATCACAATACCAGAGCTGAATTTCAGTTCTGTGTTGATTCCCTGATGTGTTAATGCAGGTCAGTGTGTGATAGTGTAATTCCACAAGAAGGGCAGACTCAGACTGCTACCTTGGAAATCTTGCTTGCTTTGCAGTTTGTAAGTCAGTTGTGTTGACAATAAGAGCAAAATCCATCCCATGGTTTAAGGAAAGGAAAGTGGGAGCAAGGAAGTTGGCGTTTATAGCTCCAAACTTTCTCTCAACCCCTTTCTTTGTATTTCTGATCTCAAGCTGCAGTCCAGACTATGTGGTGGTTTGTAATTAAACCCAAATTGTGAAGGTTCTGTGGAGTTCTCATTGCCTACCAGGTCAAATGGAATCTGGTTTCTATCATGGAATATTTCAGTTCAGTTACCCCTTGAGGAAGTATGGGAACAGACAGTCCATTCATGTTGAACAGATGACCGAGGCTTAAAAAACCCCTTTTTGTCTATTAAGCTTATGGCTGAGATATTATGAAAACGGCTTAATAATGTGCCCCAACATTTATACCACACTATTTTCTTACTTTAATTTTCCAGGCAGTTAAAAATAATTGAAAGTTACTGCCAAACCCCCTGAAGATATACTTTTTCTTTCAAATAAGCTTATTTTCATACTTGTGAGGTCACCAGATATTTATTTGACCATCTTTATAGGGGTCAGGCACATTACACATGCCAAATGGGAATGTGGAATAGAACTCACATTGTAACAAGAAAGTGAGAAGTAAGAGCAAAAAACCAGTACATGTCATGCCCAGTGGGTGTTCATAGTTATTATGTAGGCAGGGCAAACATAACTCATTATATATACACCAGCAAATGAGGCCTCAATTCTGCCATTCACTTAAATACTAAAAGGTAGATCTGTGTTTAAAGCCTATTAATTTGAATAGATGTCAACAAAAGTTTGAATGCTTTGTCAGATAGGAAGGATGAGTTGGGGCCAGCAGATAGCCCAAGGGAGTTACTCAGTAGAGTCTCCAATGGGTCCTTTTGGGGTGCTCTTGGCATTCTGACTCACGCCACCACACCCCTCCGCACTCCCCCCAAGAGCCTGTGGCAATGACAAGAAATGGAGCAGGAAGAGAAAGCAGGAATTACACTGAGAGATGTAACCTGTATATAGTCAAACCTCTCTAATCTTCTCTCCTATTAATAGAGTTGTAGCAGACACAACCCATGTGCTGCGCGGTCACGCTGTGCTGTAACATTGCTTATAGCCAGTTCTCCCCCGGAAGACCTCAAATCCATCAGGTTACACAAGAGCTGAAAGTTCCTTGTAGTGTCCCAGATTTCCCCCTCCTGTCCATCCCATCCCCCTTCCGTTTTCACTTTAAATTATCTTTTGCTGCTTCATTTGATGTTATACAAAAATAGCTTTTTGGAAACGTGTTGTGTATCTCTGTACATACTCACATGCATTCTGTGGACATTTCCTCTTAGATCTCTGACCTGTGGTCAAAAGGTGAGTTTATGTTGGGGAAAAAAGAAAAAACATGGGTTTTTTTTGTCAAAATGTGATCTATTGATTGAGACAACTTGCTAAAGGCCTCTGTAGTATTGATGGTCATGTTGATCGTCCTGGTGTAGGGGGTAATATTTTGCTCAGTCATTTGAATCTCTCTTTTTTTGGTAACTGTTGGAAATGTTTCTTTTCTCACTGTTAGTAGCCCTTCTGAAGGACAGAAGCTCTTTTCCAAGTGCATCACTCCTGCATGGTAAATGTCCTAGCTAAAATTAGTTGTATTTAGACAAGGCACTCACTGGAACGTCAAAGGTTCTTCCAAAGCAACCCCTTTCTGACAGAGAAGGGCTGATTTGCTGCATGGGTTTGCTTGAAAGAGTAAACCAAAGGGCCCTCTCCTCTCCTCTGTTCCTCCTCCTCCCTCGTCTCTTAAACCACTTCCCCCCCTTCCCCTTAACTCAGCATCTGTTGGAAAGAACATGTGATGCTTGTTTCTAAAGGCAGAAAAATAAGCTTTGAGAGTCTAAGGCTGTAATTGGTTGTCTGCCTTTATCCTTGGAGCTCTAGGGAGGTTTCAGAAGTAATAACTGTTACTTAAAGTAGATGAGCTTCTTGTGGCTTTCTTAGAATTGTAGAGCACGTTAGTTGTCGGGTGCTTAAGGAAGCATCTGCCTGTCTGGAGCTTTCCAAACATTTTGTAAGCACAGAATTAAGGTTTTTCCTGTCTTCTATATATGGATGGTGAGAAGTTACTCCTCAAAAAGTGTGTTCTTACAGAAAGAGTAAGACTGCCTTGACTGAAAAGATAGGAAGGAAAACAAGTTCCTTTTAATGATATTAAATTTTTCTGGTATCTTACTTAAAGCTATTGGCATCTAAAATGTCCTTAACTATATGGTTACTACTCTTCTCCTTCAGCCAAAAATGTCGTTTTCTTTTGATAAAGGATAGAGAACTGAGGCCTTCACTGGTACTAGGGGGTTTCTGTTACACTTTTAACTTCAGTATTATTTGTAAATATTAATCCATGATCAGTGTATTGACATCTCCTCCTGACAGCTCATCATTGCTGCTATTAACTGCTCTGGAGGTGTTGTGGTGTCAGATGTGCACAGTTCTAGGGACTGTCTGGGAAAATCCAAGTAGATGTGCTGGGAAGACACATGTTCTAGCAGGATGGGACTTTGTAAGTGCAGTGGCAAAATAATATGTCACCCTGAGTCAGGACATCTGTGAGTATGGCTTGTGCTTAGGAAAGATGCCCAAGTAAGAGAGGTGAAAGTAAGATATACCCAAGAGGAAGATGTTCTGAAGAGCAAAAAGGTCTCTGTTGGCAAGTGCCTGTCCTTGTAATGAAAAAGAAGAGGTAGAGTGCCTGGTAGCTTGTTACTTGCATCACAATGTTGAATTCTGTGCCCCAGGGAGCTCTGCAGGCACAAGAGGAGCTGGGGAAGGGAGCTCTGGGCAGTGTGGAGCCTGGAGCTGCCTGCCTAGCTACTGCAGGAGAGTTTGGCAAAAGCCTGTCTATGTTCCATGACTTTGGGCCCCCTCTCCCTTTTCCTGGCTTCATAAGGTGTCTGTGTGCTGAAGTTCATTGTGCATTAGCTGGTACCTGGGGAAGAACACAATGCCTGCTAGAGAGCCAGTGTTAGTGGAAGGCACAAGGGGAGTACTTGTTCTTTTATGTAACATTTGAAACTTGACCTGGTTTATACTGGTCTTGATCACTGGCTCTACAGTGGGAAGTGTGAGTTGAACTTGTTTTGTTTTGTTTTAAACCACAGAGCAGGGAATTCTTTTCAAGCTGTAACTTTTAGTTTCCACTGGAAGGGCAAAACAGACTCCTGGCCAATGGAAAAGAGGCTTCCAGTTCATCAGCCAAGAGCCAAAACACAAGTACAACATACAACAAATAATCCTAGAATGGTTTGGATTGGAAAGAACCTTAAAGCAAGCTCCTCCAGCCCCAGCCCCCTGCCACGGGCAGGGACAGCTTCCACTAGAGCAGCTTGCTTCAAGCCCCGTCCAACCTGGCCTGAACACTTCTTTCTTTTTTTTTTTCCCTTTTTGCCTTTGTTTCTGGCTATTTCAGTTTTCCCATCCATCAGTCCCTGTCACAGTGGGGTGGGTTTGCGCTGCCTCTGATTTCCTGGAACAGAGGGATTTCAGCTGGAAGAATCAGAGAAGCAGAATCACTTTGAGTGAGAAACACTGAGTTTGTTGAGCAACTATTAAAGATTTGTAGAATTTTAAGACTAGAAGAATGTCTATTAAAAACTTTGTGTTTGAGGAAGATTTTGAGACTTAAGGACTTATAGGATGAGATCTATATCAAAGAGTAATTTTATATGATAGATTTACAAGAGCAGTGGTATAAAGAGTAACTGTTGAAATCAGGAATTAAACAGCCAGTTTCATCTCAGTGCAGCTTTCCAGGTAGCACAAGCTTTGGCTAAGTACAATCATCAGATGGCCAAATAATCTGGCTGAAATTTTTGTACTAAAAGAATAAAAGAAAAGAAATGTTGAGACAGGAGAGAAAACCGTTTTCTTTTCTTTGGTTTATGCTAGCCAAGAAGCTTTGGAGATGGATGATGACTTTGAAAATAATCTGAATTTGCCTTCACAAAATGACTTAATCAAAGGGTATTCTGTAGCAATATGCTTTAAACTCAGATCATGTCTGAATTAAAAGAATCCTGTCTCTTTTCACTGTTTCTGTTGTAAACTTCTGATGTGATTCCATAGAAATTAAAGAATTTTGCAGAGGTGTGAGATAAAACTCAGTTCCCAATTTCTTAAGGTCATATGCTACCATATGACTAAAACATTGCTTCTTTACATGGAATTCTCTTAGGCCAGCTGGGAAGTTGCATTTACACTGCTATCAGTGAAGTAAACTGGGGCCTTCACACAACCAGGAGATCCAGGAAGAGACAAAGCAAGTCCTTGTGGGCTCATTCAGAGGAAGGGAGAGCAGGTTATTCCCATGAGGTTTATTTTCCACAGTTCCTTCTCATGCCCATGCTCTCCCAAGCGCTCTCCACTGTGGTTTGTGAAGATTCCCCACAGGTCAGACTTGGGGGCCACACTGGCAGCCAGCATGTGTGCTGTGAAGGCAAGAATAGAAAGCAAATACTTCCCGTAATCACACATCCCAAAATTACAGGGTAAAATGAGTGCTTCTGCTTCCACCAGAGCAGTGAAAAATGGGAAGATGGAAAGTCTGGACTCCTGCCCAACAAAACCAAAATTGTAAAAAAGAAAAGTAAACCAAATGCTGCATGCGCTCCCCAGAACTGACACTGCAATGTGGCAGTTTTTTCTCTTTTAAATATATACAGAAGACAAGCAGTAAATTTTCTTACAGCTTTGTAGAGCAGCATTATTTTTAGCTTTTTTTATTATCGAGACAACCCTTCAGAGCTTTCAATCTGTACCTGAATATATTTATGTTTTTAATCCATGTGGAAGTGCAGTCCTTATAAAGCCCTCAATACCTTATTCATCATTCCTGGACAGCACAGGAGGCCTTTAGGAAGCAAGTGTTCTACCCATCAGTTGATGTGCTTGTGAAGGCTTGAAGGATGCCAATAAAGGGCCCTCCCTTTTCCCCACATTGCAGATACCTCTCACTGTGCAGTGTTTAGTTTGACTTTAACTAGAACTCATGTACTCTGACCTTAGCAAAGGTCTGTGAAGGTATTTTCTGGAGACTCCTAGGGCTCTTCAGGCATTACTAGTAGCATGAGATGCAGAGACTGGGGTAGTTGCTTAGATTTGCTTTTCATCCCTGAGTGAGAAAAGCCACCGGTTCCTGTAGAAAGATGCTTTCAGAGCTTCTCATACTTCCTTTATTTTATTGACTAGTTGTGCAGGTAATGGCGGTAATAAGTACTAAAAGCTTTGTCCAGTGATGGTGAACAGCAGCAGCACCAGCAGCACGCTCACGTGCTTCATTTGGGGATCCTGTAGCTGAACACGGAGCAGTTGCCTGGAAAGGTACATGGAAATAGGTGAAAATCTTCAGACACTTGTGTAACATTTTTACTGCGGTATTTGTAGTGTCAGAGGGTTTTAGTCTTGATACATCTTTTGAGGTAGAACAGAATTGTTGTCAGTTTCCCAGGGGAGGGTAGTGGAAATTATTTGCTTAGGATCAGAGTGACAAGCTCTTTTCTGTTTGTGTTCCACCCTGTGTGCTCTACGAAATCATCTTTCCTCTGCAGTTTACCTAAGAAGTAAAGTTTCATTGAGAATAGGTGTTTGGCTAGTCTCAGTGTCTCCATGGCATGTGGTGCAGATATTGTTCATTGCTCCTTGGGTCTTGCACCTTTACCCCTCTCTGTAGGACAGTTGCTGGTTTAGGTGTTCGCCACATTCCAGATTCCCTTGGAGTAAATGAGTGAATGTGAGCTGAGATGGTCAGATGACAGATTTTAACAGGAAAAATTTATTAAATAACCATAGAATCAATCACAGAATCCCAGGCTGGTTTAGGTTGGAAGGGACCTTAAAGCTCATCCAGCTCCAACCCCTGCCACGGGCAGGGACACCTTCCACTAGAGCAG
>JANHGB010054490.1:0-23734 GCA_026283785.1 Coracopsis vasa
ACAAGGAAAGGGCATATGAGCCAAATATTTTCAACCTTCCTTCTGAGCACTGTTGTATTTGATTTTGGCCCCAGAAGTGATGTCTCTTGCTTTTTTATTTCCTCAAATGAATAATCCTCCTACTAAAGTTACAAAAAAGTTGGATAATTAAGGGGCCCAAACATAGATTTTTGAGAATGTTATCTTCAATCTACTGTAAGATACATAGAGCTCACAAGTGTACTATTCTGATGGGGGAAAAACACACAAAACATCAGTATGAAAATGTACTGTGACACTACAGAATACTAATCACTCCTACACAGAGAGAGCCTTCATTTTATCTGCTTTTGCAGAAGGTTTTTATAAAGTCAGATTTTAGAATAACTAAAACCCAGTACAACTGAAGGAGACAAAGCTTTGCACTTGAACAAAGGGATGTTTTCTCAAAAAATAACAATGACGATCTGGTTTGTGCTTTTATAGCTGTGCATATTCTAGATGATGGATAGATGGTTACACAAGGAGAATATATAGTGAGCTGATTATGCTCTCCGTTAAAAAAGTCCCAGGCAACTAAGCTTCAATGCAAATTCATGTGATGTGACTGCTGGCAGATTTGGCTGAAGGATTTTAAGTATTGGGCCTGCGCCTGCTCTAAATGATGGCCAAACATCATTTATGATTCACCAAAGAGAGAACGATCCCTCCTGGCTGTAGAAGTTCAGGAGGCAGCTTTTCCCTTTCTTTTAACCTTGGATATACCACAACTTAGAGATCTGGTTCACATCACCACAAGTGAACTGGTTTACCACAGATTCTCCCCGTCCTTGTACAAGGATTTCCACCCTTTTCCTTCCATGCCATGTCCTCCTAGATGTCTTCATTGAGTAAGCTCCTGGACTGATCCATGAACTGAATAGCCAGGCAGAGTAGTCAGGCAGGAGAAGGGGCTCCCATCTTCCTGGGAGATGGTTTCTTCACCAGCTGTAATATCCTACAGGAAAACGCACAACTGGAGGTAAGCCAGGACAAGGAAATCTAAGCCCTGGTCTTGTGCTACAGGGACAGTGCAGGTATTCTGTGCCCCAAAAAAGAGTCACTGCCTTCCTCAGGACTAGGAAGGAATGTCCCATAATTGTTCTGTGGGTAGGAGTTTATTTTCTCCGTGCACTGATAGCTCCCCCAGTAAATCAGAAACAGACTAATGTATCCCAGAGAAACAGCCTCTGAAACCTGGATAATCCATTTGACTTGAACTGAAGATGAGTACTTCAGCAGAGGGTCCTTCCAGAACTGAGGGGTTTTGGAGCACTTTTGTCATTTTGCTCTATGACTTTATAGGACACACGTTCTGAGCCACCCCTCAGATTCCTTGGCACTACCGAGTGCCAGAGTTATTTGAGTTTTAGTCCTTACAGAATGTGCTCTGGTTTCCTGCAGAGGGAAATTGTCATTTGCCACTGACTGGAGTTTATTTAAGAAGCGTACAATGATAGGAAGGATGAGGGGTTTAGAAACGTTTTAGTTCATAAACTTGAAAAAAAAAAGAAGGAAAGAAAGAAAAGAAATCCTGTTTTGAGTTATTTTGGTCAAGTTTTAATCATTTGCCTCTCTATAACCTCAGTACTTTAACAGTGGCCTTTTCGGTCAATGGCTTTTCTGGTATCGTGAATGATAAAACCATCAGAAAGCTTTAGAGAGATATTTTAACTTGTTGTTCTGTTGTTCCTCTTGATGATAGAGTTTGGGTATCAGATAAATGAAAGGACGAGCTGTGACCAACCTGGTTCCATCTGCGCTAGCTCATGCCTGCAGCAGGTTAACCATACTTGTGCTGTGTTGTGCTGTGTGGAATCACTGCCCTGCTCCCCAGCTGGTGGCTTTCACCACTCCATCACTCACAGTCTTCTTTTCTTCATTACACCCTTATGGTATATTTTTGTAGCACAGTTCACTCGGGCTTTTCCTTCCTTTTATTTTATCCAGAACTACCCATCAGTTAAAAAGAAAGAAAAAACTTCTCTTCATTTAATTCTGAAATGTTTTGATCATACATCCAAAGTACCAGCTTCACATATTTCATGGTATCCATGGCTAAATTCATAGAGTCCTTAGTTGCTTGGAAGGTCGTAACACTCACATTGTCAAGTAAATGAGGTTGAGGTGGAAAAGTGGAAGCAATGCCATGTTGCTACTTTCCATCTACCAAGTGGAGATACTACTTCATATGCACTAGCTGATTTAGAATCATAGAATAGTTAGGGTTGGAAAGGACCTTAGGATCATTTAGTTCCAATTGTGATATTTAAGGAGCTTAAACAGTTAAAAGAAAACTGTGTTGGAAAAATAAGTGACTTACACATATTTGTCTGAGTAGTAAGGGTTATTTTCATTGCTGAAAACGTGATAAACAGAGCACTGAGAGAAAGTAAGAGATTCATGCTTGCCTTTGGAAAATTCTGTCTCGGCACAAGGAGAGCAGAGCTGACCTCAGTGCATCATGTTTACCAGCAGAATTTAAACAACCAGGATAAATCACTGTCAGTGATAGCAACAGGAAGTTAATCCAACAACCTTGAGAACATTATTACAATTTTTCACACATTTTCTATCTTTTCAATGCCTAAGTGAAATCTTATTTCTGTGCTGAAGTCCTTGGAGCTACAGAAAGCAAAACTATCATAGACACCTACATATCTCTGCCTTATCAACAAATAAAAAGCAGACACAACAGAAGAGAAAGCAGATGGCCTTGCAAGTGCCCTGAAGAAGATTCTCCAGGTCACATTTGGTAGGTGATGAAAAGAATCTATTCTACAATAAATTACACCTCTTACAGCCATTGTCTTCCCTGTGCTTCTGTTAACAGATGCTATGTGATAACTTCTGAGTCTGAGTCCTAATGTTAAAACTGCTTCATTTATTTAGAAACATGAATTCTTAGCGTAAGATATTATAGGGCAGAAGTTCTCCATCTGATCTAGATTCCCTTTATTCTCAATGGAGAGAAATAGGATGCATCTGACCTATTTTATGCCTACCATAAAATAAATGTTGCAACACACAAGCTTCTTACCACTGACATTAAAGGAAGTTGTGATGACTAGCTCAGACAGGGATTTCAACACTGTGGATGTCTCAGACTAGGTGAGACAAGTCCTGCCCACAGCTATGTGGGTATTGCCTTAATGAATCACAACCACAGCGATTTCTCCAATATTTTGAGAGATGGTAGAAATCTGATGTTTTTGGTTTCCTGGCAATACTTGACTGGGAAATGAATGAAATTAAATTCTGTGGTAATTTGAAAATGCTTTGTTTTATTTCAAATTTACCCTGACATGAAATTTTTTAAGCTTCCAGTTCTTTAGAGAGTGTCATTTTGATGTTCTACTTGGAGCTTTGTAAAAAGTGCATTTTAAACCAATAGTTTTAAAACTTTGAAACAAAAGCTGACATCAGACAGAAAAGGGGACTGTTCCATGTAGAAATTTGTAGTGATCCTTTCTGAATTCTTAAGTTTTATTTCAAATGAAACAGTCATTAAAAATGAATGCATCATTCCTGCTGGATTCTTCCTTTTCACAGGAAAAAGATTGCACATGAAAAAATTTCCTTTTCTGAATATCTTAATTCTGGATAGGGTGGTGCTTGGGAGAAAGGTGCAAATAATTGGTGTCAGAAATAGATGTTCCTTACAGATGCTGATCCTGACTAATGTTTGTGTTATCTGTAGAACTGGTTCTCTGTCACACTGCAGAGGCTCTTAGCCCCTTGACTTCTTAAGTCAGAGTATGTCACTAGTTAATCATGTAATACGTTGAAGTGTTAATACAGCTCCTGGATTTTGCTTTATGTTTTTTCTTTTCCCTAAGGCTCAGAACTACTAATGAAATTAGACTGAAACTGAAGTAGGATTCTGACACTCTGTATCCCCAAACTCCATTTCTGATCAGGCCCAAAGATTTACTTCTTTCTGTGCTTCAGACATCTTCTAGAGGTGGCACTGAGCCAATTGTTTATAACCAGTTTTTATTTAACTAGCATTCTTTGGTAAAATAAAATGTAACTCTATTGAGATTCCCCATTAATTATAATGAATATCTGTTAGCCATAATCAATCAAACTGCAGTCTGAAAGTGCTCCCACTGCTCTCCCACTCCACCAGAGCCGAAATCCTGAACCACGTTGCACTGCTGCTCTTGGCCAAGACGCACCCAAACGATTTAATCAAACTACTGAGGAACTTTACAGCTGTCATGTCCCTTCTTCTCCTTCAGTACATAAATAGCCAAAGGGACATAAAACTACTAGTCCAACATTAAACATGTAGAATGTCTTCCTTCATAGGTCTGAGCAAGTGGGATGACTTTTAAATTAAACTGAAACTACACCAGCTGGCAGATGTCCAGAACTGGTGTCTGGGGAGAACTTTATGAGTAGTAACTAACCATAAGTGCCCACAGCCTGGTAATGTTTAGTAGAATGTTGGCAGACACACTGTATAGTACTAATAAATTAGTAATGATAATTAATTAATAATAGTTTGCACTCATGTGACACATTCCTTGCTGCAATTTACTTCTTGTCCTGCTAAACGTGGACATCAAGAACAGTTTATCTTCTAGTGATCTGCCTCTGTGTAGAAAGCTTTTGCATCTTCCTCCTATCTCTTCCTCTCTACCCTAAGCAAGCTACATTGCATCAAGATTTCCTCATGCACCTGTATTTATGGTCCTCTCATGGCACTTGTCTGGATTCTCTCCCAGCATCCACAGCCTTCTGGAGGTGCCATGCTGAATGCAGGGCTCAAGGTGAGGCATCTCCAATGATCAGCAGGCCAGAAGGATTGGCTCCCACATCCCAGAACTGATGCCACTTTTCAAGAATTCACATGATGTTACAGAGTCTTGCTCAGCTTGTGATCTATGTGAATACCTAGATACTTGTTTGGTCCCCCCTTCAATCTTGTATCTGTGTAACTAGCTATTCTGGCCTACCTGTAGAATCTTGCACCTCTCCTTATTGAATTAGTCTGTTCATTCCATTTCACCAGTTCGTCAAAACCCTTTTACATTTTCATGTCTTTGTCTATTGTACTTGGAGTTTTTCTGGTGTGTTCTCATCATCAAAATCAATGGTAAAAATATTGACTCATACCAGATGAAGGATTGCACCCCACTTATTGTATCAGTCCAGTGAGACATTACTACCTGCAGAAGATTTTTATGACCAGTTTTTAATTAATTTTGTAGACCTAAACTGTGTTTTCCCCATTTACTTTTGAGATACCCTATGAAACAGTGAAGTTATTAATGTCAATGGATATGGCATCTACACCTTTTTCCCTTACTTGGAGCAGAGCTGGTGCATCAATAAGAGATGGACCAGGTGCAAAGTAAGCAGTAGGAATGCAGATGAGGGAGAAAAAGGTAGGACCTCCTCCTTTGATGCTGACAAATCCCTGGATCAGGTTAAATTTCACCTTCATCTTCTTTTTCCACTTAGATCCTTATAAAAATATGTTTGGTAGTTAATTGTAATATTTGTCTGGCAATTCAAGAAGACTGACATTTTATTTCCTGGTTCCCCTTGCCTTCCTGCATTTAACGATTAGATGTTAGGATTGGCGTTTTCCAAACATCTGCAACTTGATCTACTCTCCATAGAGGGCAATATCTCCATGATACCTACTTACAGCTCTCAGATTGCTTTAGCCAGTTCATAACACACCCTGGTATAAAATAAATCAGACACAATGCATATGAAACATTTAACAGGTCTCTAACTTGCTGTAGCTGCAGGATCTCAATGTTCAAGGATGAAACACTGCGTTGTCCCAGCTCATCTGCTAATTGATCTGATCCATCTCCACATCTCTAGCTTGTCATTTCCTTTGGCTGATGTTATTTCAGGAAAAATATTTAGGCGCCTTTCCGATGTTTTAATATAGCTTCATAAATAAAGTTATGGCTATTCCCCAGCCAAGACCAAGTCACAGGTACATGTGTGAATTGAACCCTCTGGTGGTGAATGATCTTTAACAAACCTTTTAGCACATAGCAAATACAAAATAAACCCCATTAGCCTAAACTTGACCTAAAGAAGCTAAAGTTGCATGTTTTATCTCATGCTTGTGATGGACTAAAAGGTGAACCTGATTATCTAATACCAGATTCACAGTGATTTAATAAGATGCAGGAACCCATTTGTGAAGCTTACCATAAGATTTATGAAAACCAAAAGAAAGCTACTGAACATCAATATGATGTTTATAGATTTAGGCAAAACTTCTCTTTTGTTTTATGAATAAAATCTAGAGAAAAACCATGTGAGTTCAAACAGAAGTGATCTTTTCAGGGAAACACTAAAGTTGTATTTGTTCAATGGGAAATATTTCATTTGACCTGAACTGAAATATTTCACTTCCTTTTTGAGCTATTTGGCTTGTCTGAAAGAAAGTTCATTTTTTAAATATTACCTGCACTTTTACATGAAAAATACCAATTTGAAAAAAACATTCAATTGGGAAAATGTCAAAATGAAACTTTTTGGCATTTCTGAAACAAACATTTTAGATAAAAAATGTCAACGTGGAATGTTTTGACATTTTGAAAAATGCCTCCCTTTTTTGAATCTGAAACTTTACCAAATTTAAATTGAATTTACTATTTGTCTAGAAAATCAGAATTGCTTGCGTTGGTAGTTTTCCCTGGGTAAGCAGCTAATCTTCCTGCCAGGTTAGCAGTAAAACATCAGCCAAGGAACTGTACAAACGTGTTATAAAGCAGTTCTTGCTTTTACTGCAGCTCAGATTCAGACTTTTCAGTGGTTATCTATCTTCACTCTTGCACTGTGTCCAGCTTCCCACCTTGCAAGCAGTTCTATGGTTCACAAGGGAAGTAAGAGTGAGAGAAATGGTTGCTGTTTAACAAGGGAGCAATTTCCCCTTACATTAAAATTATATTTTTATTTAAAAACCTGGCTAGTGGCAGATTTATGAAAGTTCATTCCAGAAAAAATGGTTTCTCCATTAACCAGAAGCAAGTCTATAATTCTGAATGAGCTTTAGAGACTGTTACAGTTAAATGCTTAAATTAAAACAACCCCTTCTAGACCAAACTCACAGCATTCCAAAATAAGATCATAAGCTGCAGTGAAGTAGCGTCACTGAGTAGCTGGTGCTTGCATGGCATTTTTGGGAGGTTATAGATGCTATATGCTAACCACATTAATTACACATAATTATACAAAAATTAAATCTTATGCTTGACTGAAAAATAATGTTTTGCTGTAGCTGAGAAGCTTCAGCTGTGAAGCAGTTACAGTTCAGATGCAAAAGCTACTTTTTGCAACAGAAGAAATTTCACATTCACTTGATTTCACAATTTCTTCAGCTGAAGCCTAAGATGATGCTATTCTAACAGCAGCATGGCGCAAAAGGAAACTTTGCCAGGGAACACTAAGCCCACCTCAGACCAAGAGCCAAAATATTATGTCGATGCCAAAATGCTGAGCAATAGATGCCTTCCCACTTATTGGGATCCACAGCCCTGGACAAGGAGCCTCAAAATGGCAGCCAGAAAAGGCAACATGCTGGGAAGAAGTGCTTAAAGCAGCCACTGCTAAGAAGGGTTTGTGCCACCAGCCGTACCCCTCTTCAGGCTCCTTGCACAGTGCTAGTAATTCATTTCTTTCCACATGGGATTAGCTGTCTGGGACACTCTTAAAGGTGAGTATTCCAGCCCCCTTCTTTCCCCCTTACAATAAAGCAGGACTTGTCCTATCCTTTTCAGTGTGGGGAGGATCAGGAGATGGTTCCTTTTCTCCAGCAGCCCAGTGGTGAGGATCCTCACCTCAGAGTGGGGGAGATGTCCAGGGAAGTGGGTTTGAACCCCTCCAAGCAAAGGAAACTGGATCCACATCCTGACCAAGCCAAACACTAAATGCTTGGAGAAAGGGGACTCCTCTGTCCTTCCTTTTAACAGAAAGCACTGGTTGCTACTGCAATATGGCAGGCACCTTCTGAGAAAAACCAACTGGATCTTAATGGAAGCGAATAAAGGAATGGCTGGGTTTAGAATCCCAAAGTAGCTTGGACGTGTGATAGGTGCCACCTTCACAGCCTCGCCAAGACTGATGCCCACTGTCAACAGGAAAACTGTAGACACTTGGGAAGTTCTTGTCTTTTTGACCTTGAAGTCCCTTAGTTGGATGGCAGTTGACGAGGGGTTTTGCTGAGCAGAGTCTGGATGATGTGTTCTGTGTACTCTGATGTCTCTTTTGTATTTGGTATGAAAACACTGGAACGAAGTGGGGGGATATGTAGAAGTACCCATTTGATTTGGCTAAGGGGCCATTGGGAAAGTGTTAATTCACCCTTGGAGGTGCAGGATGAGATGCAGTAATGCTGCTGCCTGTCCTGAGTGCAGAGACCCACCAGCTGTAAGGAATTAATGACTTCCCACAGGACCACTGCAAGGGTTTGAGATGGGGGAAAGGAGTGGGTTTCTGCTGGTGTTGATACCTGGGTGAAAGACTCTCTGGAGAGGCACTGAGGTAAGTGAAGTGGGCTGCCAGCTTTCCTTTCAACTTTCTCCTATGTGCTTTAGTTTAGAGAAGTCTTTCAGTATTTGGAAAGAGACAGTGTATGCTTCATATTGATATTTCTGTTTCAGAGTGGAGTATAGATGAAGATGATTTTACATCTCTCAACTCTGACTTCTTGCCCTCTTCTAAGTTGTCTATGGGCTCCTTCTTTGACTACTAGGAGATTTCTTAACCTTGCTGGTTCTGGTTAAAGTAGTGCTGGACTTTCATGCTTCTTATTAGCCAACTTGAGGCAACTGGATAAAGTTATTAAAAGTTAACCAGCATTTAGATGAATGGAAAAGTATGTCCACTGCAGTAACTGTCCATCAACTGGGCTGTGCTGATCCCTGTTAGCCAGGGTTCAGCCCACAATGTTGCTATGTGTAAATTACCTACCTAAATGCAGCAAGCTAGCAGAGCCACTTCATGGTGAGTCCTAAATTGACACCAAAAAGGAAACTTCCATCCAGACTAGAAATATAAGGAAATGGAGCAGACTAACCAGTAGCGCAAAAGGTTCTGAAACCACAATAGCTATTGAATAAAGCCAATTTTTCTGCAGACACTAAGTCAGTGTTT
The DNA here is from genome assembly GCA_026283785.1 of Coracopsis vasa. Classification (NCBI taxonomy): domain Eukaryota; kingdom Metazoa; phylum Chordata; class Aves; order Psittaciformes; family Psittacidae; genus Coracopsis; species Coracopsis vasa. The sequence continues at coordinate 9,154 of JANHGB010054490.1, forward strand.
AAAAATACAAACATCTAGATAATTAGAGGAACTTCAAATCTGTCTTGATAGTGTTTCGGGCAGGATGACATTGTCAGCTATTCTATTTTGTATTGATTCCCACAAAGCTCAGTTATTCCCAGCCTTCCATTTCAAATGCAGCACCTTGTTTTCCTGTATCTTGAAGCAAAGAAATTAGATAAAAACTATTGATTAGCAAGGCACAGAGGGGAGTGATGTCTGTAACCTTCCTTTGTCTCGCAGCTCTGCAGCTGAGGCAGCAGTAATAGGATTCTGTGTGAGTGCGACTGTGATGAGGTCACACTGCTGAGAAGGGAATGAAAACACTGCAGTCAGCTAGATCGCTTGCTTCTCTGATAGTTTCTGATATTGTTTGTCAAATTGTGATTTGAAGGTTATTTCTCTGGAGGCTAAAGTTGCCTTGCTTCTCTTCTGCACTTGGCTGGGCTTTTAAAAATCATGCCTTCTCTCTCAAAGTTTCTGGCTTTTATTGGAAGCCAAAAAGGCTTCCATTAAGGAGCCAGAAAACAAGTCTCTCCAGAAATTTTCCATCATTATGAGATTAGAGCAGTTATTTGTTAGAGTAAGTTGGGATTTGTTTGGTCTCTCTGCCTCTTCTTCTTCCCTCCTTTTTTTTCTAGGGTGCTGCAGTCCAGTTCAAAACAAGTTCAATAAACACTTTCAAGACATATGAGCCTTGAAGGGTTATGCTGATTTAGTACATAGTGGTGTAGCATTTATTGGTGTCATTACTCAAGGAAGAAATGAGGAATCTCCTCATTTCAAGTGCTTTGAGAAACAGGCATTTTGTGACCTATCTAAGGCAACTGCAAAACTGCTGTACAGAAAGTTCAGAAAGTGAATAATGCTTTCCCATTCTGTGTGAGCTCTACTGTTCTCATTCTTACATTGCTTCACAGTGGTGAAGCAGTGCACTGAGAAGGAAACTGAGGCACAGAAGGTCAGTGATCTATCTACTGGAAGAGGGTGTCAGGTAGTGCCTATCAGATAAACTATCAGATAAACACTCAAGATTACCTGGCCCTCAGGACTCTAATTTTGGTGCGTGAGGCAGGCTGCATTCCACTCTTCCCACAGAGGAAGAAACCCCATGGGGTGTACAATGTCTTCCACTAATCAGGCCTTAGGGGTTTCTTTCTCCCTTTGGAAAGCTCCCTTGCCCTAGTTCTCCTCCCATAACAAGGCACTGGAAGATTGGTATGGAGATAGTTGGTGAAGAAAACCCTTCAAATAAACTTCTGGAACTGCATGGCAGTAACAGGGCGCCTTTAGCAGGCAGCTGCCTTGTCTGTCTGAGACTTACCATGCAAAAACAAGTATGTCAGGTTAAGCTGCATATTTTGAGGTTTGGTGTCCCACCCTCTCAAATAAGTGATGTGGGAAGAAGTCTTCTGGGAAAACTCCTTCCCCAGGCTTATTACTGTGGGGTTTTCTGTGGGAAGCAGTGAGACTTTCCCATCCCCTCCTTTACCCCATGTGATGCCCTGTGATCATAATATGTGGAACTATCTCATGCTTCCAAGAACTCCTCCAGTGCTGAACAAGCATACTCTGGGTGTTTTTCTTTAGTCTTTGTTCTATTCTGTACAATCCTGAGGACATGATTCTTTGCCCCTTGTTTTCTTCATCCATGTGAAGAAGGTGATATTTCCTTTTCTGAAGGCTGTTGTAAGAACTTCATGGGGTTTAAGTCCCCTACCAGAAGGAGAATGCTATGGGAGAGCAAAGCATTTTGCTGCAATTGATTTGTTTAGAAGGGAAAGCTGATGCTACTTTAGAGATCTTTCCCCCTACCTCTTTCTGGGTAATCTGCTGAAACACTGTCCTCTTATTTGCTGTTGCTATTCTACTATTCTATTACTCTGTAGCTTCCTCGTTACATACATGGTTATGTTTAAGGTACTTATAAAGAAGCCCTACGGCTTAAAATAAGAGCTGTGGGTATTTGGCCTCTAGGCTGCCCACTGAAAGAGTCACCAATGGCTGGAAATGAGAATCATACAGTGCCTGATGAAGTGCCTGTCAGCTGGCTGCTTCTGAAGGGATGAAATCAGGTCCTGTCGGTCCAGGGCTGCAGTAGGTATTATCTTATTAGCATTCAGCATCACCTATATGCTCCCAGGGAGGTATTAGGAATGGAAGCTCAGAAAAAGAGATTAAAGAAAAGCAGTGAGTGGGGAAAAGGCTTGAAATCGCATTATTCTTTAGAAAATGGGCAATTGCAATGTACTAAATAACAAAAACAGCACATTCTTTTAATCTCTAGAGGGGTAAAGCTTGGTTGAGAGATCTTTTTTTGCCCTGGTTTGTTTCAATGGATAAGTATTTTCTTTTAGTTCCCACTTACCTTTCCATTCAACAGGGCTTGTTTTTTTTCACTCACACCCAAAATACATTGCTAAGTGTGGCTTTCTCACAAGGGCCTGTGACTTTGCAATCAGAGCAGCAGTCTGGTCCTATAAAGAAATGAAGCCCCAGTCCAGAGTAAGCAGTAAGGTTAGAATGGCACATGAGTAGGCACCCTTAGAATATTCAGAGAGAATCTGGAAAAAAAAAATAATCACCTTTTTCCATAAGACTTTTGCAAATTTTATATTTAATCTCTTAAATATTCTTGGCCACTGTTGGGCATATCTCCATGGTTGGTCATCTATCTCTTAGCAAGATCTAAAGGACTCAGCCACGTGCAAAGAGAATTGTTTCCCTATTTCAGCCAGTATTTTCTCAGCCAGCCAGGAAGCTCATCTGTAAGAGGTGACAGGCTCAGGTAACAGCCTGCAAATCCTACCTCTGGTGCTCTCGAGGCGTGCAGCCCTGCTGAAATCTGTGTAACCCTGCACTGGAGAGCACCCTGCAAAAGAGAGTGCAGTTCTGCTGGGGGGAAATTCGAAGGGGGAGCCAGATATTTAAGGAAGTAAACAGGGAGCAAGAGAAGTTTGGTTATCACAGAGAAAAAGGCTGCAGTCTCACAATTAGCCAGGGTTTGCTCTGACCCCAGGTTACCCTTCCTTCCTATTAAATGCTTGTGTTTTCCCCATATATTATGTTAATCTCTTTTATTTTACAAGGCAGTTTATCAACAGCCCGTGTAAGGCTTGGGTGCCAATTCCCTGCATCTACCACTAATGAAGAACCATGTCTACCATTATTTTAATGGCTTCTGTGATCTGTAACTCCACACATCTGGTGTTGGTGCCAGTTAATCTTCTATCCTGACATTCTGTTCTTTTAGCAGATGGTTTGTAGGAAACCATTTTCTGAAAGTCAAGGAGTGGCAAGAATATCTAGCATTGTGCAGGATGGATGAATACAACCTCCAGCATCCTCTGGTGCATAGCCCTTCTGCACTCACACTCTATGCAATAGTCAACATTGTAAATAAAAGAAATAATGTGCTTCTGTCTGAAGCCAATGAGAGATTTGTGTACAGTGTAGCCAGAGCTTCCAGGTCACATGTTGTTAGATTCTGTTATGAATTTGGAAATGTGCTACTTTTTCTTTATAGCTCTGTTCCTAAACAGACATTTTGATTTCTAAGTGTGTTCTTTTTTTACCTGCATTACCCCTAACTGCCAAAATTAGAGGCATCTGACTTAAGAAAGGAAGTCAGTTTTGTTTAATTTCTCTCAGATTTATTTTGTGACATTTCCTCGATACAGGTACCCATCGCATTATTAAACAGGAGTTTATTTTCTGCAAGCTAGAGCTTCAGCTTTGGCTATATTTCAGTAAGACAGGAATTTAGATAATGTCAACATGCTGAGAAATTATAAAGTCTTTCAGGTGTGTTTTGCAGGAGAAAGTTCAGAGCTCGCCTATCTCTCCTAATAGTTGGCCTGGGGCTTTTTCGAAAGTATAATCTCATTTTGCCACTCATTTGAAATGTAAACAGAGAATTTTCACAGAAGACAGAGGAATCCATCTGCAAATAATATTTGCTTTCTGGCAATTTGTTTCTTTAATTATGATGATAAATTTCCACTATTTGGAAGCAGCACAAAGAAATACGGTGTTGCATGTCTTTATTCCTTCAGGAGGAATGGAGAAAGTGGGTCATCTTCAGAAGAAATTCCCCCATCTAGTCCCATAGTTCTTGTAATTTACCCCAGCAAGTGATGAGAACCCTCTTTTTTATCTCTCCCAAGGGAAGGATATTTGGCTGTGATCCAGAAAACATCTTTTGTGCTTTTGGACAAACCTTGACTGACTCAGGACAAAGCCCAAGTCATGAGTTTGTACAAAACTCTAAGAGGAAATCTGCCTTTATCTCTCTAAAAATACTTGGTTATAATGAGGAAGATACCTATCAACACATTACTTGCCAGAATAAAGGTACATAGTTCAGAGGAACTGATACGCCGGTGGAGGAGCTGACTTAAATTTGGCAGGGTTCACAACTGGGACACCCTAAAGCAGGCCCAAAGCTCTGCATGCCTCAGATATGCTTTTTAGAAATGACAACTCTAATACAGATTTTGCACCTTGAATCCATCTCTAAAGCAATGGATGAACCAAAAGTTGTTGCTAGGTTATTTAGACAGTTACTTGGGGGTTGGATTTAGAAAATTAATGAATTAATCTTTAAAGTCTCTCAGGTTTGTAGCAGCACAGACAGACTTATTTCTCCTTCCTAGGCAAAAAATAGCCTATGGGAGAATGTAAGGGATGAATCTGAATCCTTTTAAGCCTCACATGCATTGCTTTGCTTCCAGACTATGAACCAGAAGATCTCCTCTATAGACTTAAAATGACATACCCTTTTTACAGTTGTATCCTGTTAAATTCCACAGTACATGTTCTAGTGCTAAGCAGGTCAATTATCTGTTTCTCAGTGTAAATACAAAGTTTGCATTTAGTACTGTCTTGGTGGCAGTTTTTAGGATAATTCTTAAAAAATAGTCTTTTTGATCCTTTTGTTTTCCTTCCTTTCCATCACAAAAAATATGTACTTCTATTTATAAATCCATTTATTTAAACTGCATATGCTGCATTATGTTTTGGAGTGGATATTTTATGTTTTGGAGTGGATATTTTATGCTTTGGAGAGAGGAAAAATTATTTGCAGGACACAACTTGACATACAGATGTCCTCTATAGATTCTACACACTGCACATTTGTACTCATGGGACTACTGATCTGACAGGGGAGAGGTATGGAGGTTTCTGCCTACTTTGACTTACCTTCTGCATGCCAATTGTGTACATGCCCACGTGCCATCACTGAAATGGTTTTTGATAATGTTTTTAGCAGGCAAAGGAGAAACCTTGAAAAAAGCAAATGTAGTATGTAAGTGTTTTATACTCCTTAGACTTCTGCAGACTAGTTCCAAATAACTGTAAAGGATGTTTCATATTCAGAATATCCGAATGGGCCTTGGTTCTGGGTTGGGAAGAGGGAGCAGAACTGGATGAACTGGATATATTAAATACTCTACTGAAAAGATTTATCCCTTTCTGCTTTTGGATTTCCCACGACTGAATTTTCTTAGTTTTTCCTCTGCTGTATATTTTGGCAAATGCTTTATGCAAATATACTTAAATCACTGGGTTGGTCAGAAGTCCTTTGCATTTACCTCTTTTCTGATGTTTAGTTAGCTAGCGTAGCCATATGGGGGGTTTTGGTTTGGTTTTTTGCTTTTTTATTATTCTATGCCTGCTTAATTGTAGCTTTTATGAAGAAGTGGAGACAGAGTCATAAAGACAATAAGACAAATCATTCCCAAAGCAAATATAATGAGGAGAAGAGTTGGAGAAATATTTACATGATTTGAATTTTCTGTCAATGTTCCTAAAAATAGAACAAAAATTTAAATAAAATAAAGTACTCAGATGATTTGTTAGTGAAAGGAATAAAAAGAGCTGCAAACATGAGAACAAATGTTCATTTTTATTCCAAGAAGTAGTTCTTGGCAGTATTCAGGAAGCTCTAATAGAGAAGACAAAATGTAGATTTTTATCCCACTTGAGCATCAATCAGTGTACCAGACTAAACAATATCTATTGTACAGTGCACTGAATTCTTCTCTCCTGTACAAATGTTCAATTAAGTCTGTAAACTTACAAAGCTACAGAAAAATACATGTAAATAACTCAGCAGGTGCCTTTTATACAATGTGGACAGGGTGTTCCTTCGGGGATGTAACACACATGGTTTTCATCAGATGGCAACAATATAAATAGTGTGGTCAGTGATTCTGTGAGAATGCGTTCATGTGCATACCATTGCATCACAGTGCTAATAACTTGGATACAATTCTGGGTATATTTCCTGCAGAGTCCTTCCTGGGATTTGAAACTATCAGAGAAGAAGCCTCTAATTTAACTAGGACACCAGAAGAGTGTTTTAGTCACCTTTTGATCAGTCGTTCTGCAGGTCACTGCCATCTTCCTGCAGCAAGTGCTGTATGGGGAACCTTTCAGTAGGTTCAAGAATAAAAGCAATTAAACTGGTGTGATCATGGTAAGGATTACATTAATTGCCACCAATGATGATTGAATATGAAGGCAATGGTGTGAATGAAATTACAATTAGTGTGGCATGAGGTAGGTGTTACATTAAATATCCAATAAAAAAAATTAAGTGTTGCACAGATGGACTAAAATGGTAGACGTGTGACTTAGTATGCAACACCACAACTTTCAGAAGACAAGACTAAGCCTTAAGTTGCCCCTTTTAAGAAGTTAATCCACTTGTGAGTTATATCCACCATCTAAGAAAGCACATGCTGTGAATGAAATGCTCAAGGTCTCCACTCCACTGTCTTTGAGGTGGCTTTACTTGAGCTTGTTGAGAAGAAAAGAACTGGAATGACCCATTTGCTTTGTAAATCCACTTGCCCATCCTAGTTTTCTTCTGTCTCTTGATCTTTTGCACTCCAGTCAAAGCTAGAAGGTTGCATCCTTCCAGGCTTTTGCTGTAAAATATGAAATGAAAGGAAATCACAGGGTAAAAATACCAATTTGCAATGAAATCAATCCCTGGCAGTGTTCAAGGACAGGTTAAACCAGGCCTTGAGCAACCTGGTCTAGTGGAAGGTGTACCCTCCATGGCGGGGAGTTGGAACTAGATGATCTTAAGGTCCTTTCCAACGCAAACCATTCTATGAATCTAGAGTTTGAGTTCATTTTGATTGTTAGGTACTGGAGCATGAGAACTTTGTTGTCCTTATGTAAGGTAGTAGAGAGGTATATGCATTGCTTAGCATGCACAGTGAGAGAGTTCTGAAAAATATGCCCTTTGGTACATATCTGTGCCTTTGGAGACAAAAGCAAACTATATTTGAATTGTTCCAGATAGGAAAGAAAATTCCCCTGCTTGCCCTACATATGGCAATAAAAGTGGGTGAGCTGATGGCTGTTGAGGCCCGGTGTCTGTAGGGTGTGGTTGAGCAGGAAACAGCACACAAGGGAAACAGTCATAGGAGCTGAGACACAACCCTCAGCAGTGAGCAGCCCTCAGAGGCAAGAGTTCTGCCTGTCAGCTCCTGTCTGTCAAGGCATGACTGCGGGTGTTTTTCAGATACTTTAGTGTGAATTTCTCAAGCTGCTTATTTTAGGGGACTTTGAGTCTCACTGTGGGATTTGAACAGAGATGAGCTGTTCATTGCTGCTAAATAACCAACATAAAATTCATTTATTGTAGCACACATGCACATACTGACACAATCTTATCAGACAGGGTGAGAAATGCTGCTGTCCAGGATACTCAGTTATGCCCCTTGGCTATTCTCATACAAATATATTTTGGAATGAGGCTATGAAAGTTTGGATCTCCCTGCCCAAACTGTTGTCTCCAGTAGACAGATGCTTGCACCTGATTGCCTTAGTTGGTGGCAGTTCTGTTGTTTCCCTCGTTGTCTGTGTGTGGATAACTTCTATTTAGCTCTTTCTTCACAAAACTCTCATTTCTGGGGATATGAGTAGTACAGTCAAACGTTTTGCTCTTTTTACTAGAGCAGGCCAGAATCTTGTATCTCTCAGGCATGTGCCTTTCTTCTGTATTTGTGCCCTTGTGTCACTGAAAGACAATAGGTAATCGAAATTCATGTTTGGATTCCAGGTCATGTATCTGCTAATTTAGAAACATAAAGGGCATTTTTAGGTATCACTCTCTTGGAAGACTGGATCACCAGAAGCAGAGTTCCCAGGTCAGAGGAGGGGAGGCAGAAGCGTCAATGTATGCTGCTTTGACTTCCACTGTTCCTGGTGGCATCTTGTGTAAATGAGTGTGTTCAGCCTTGTTAGCAGTCATGCATCCTAGAACTGATAACGGTGACTTGTGATAGATGCCTGCCTCCTCTTATCTCAAATGTCTCTTTGAAAAGCTCCTTTGGCAAGAAGCCCAAGTGCAAAGGAACAAATCTTCTGTCTTAGACCAAACTTCTAAAGAATCTGAAAAGTTAACAGGCTCTGTTATTTCTATTCCCTCCTCTGCTGTCTGCTTTCTGGATTGTTTTTGTAATCCGAATGTCTGACTGCTGCTCATTTTGCCAATGCAAAACCTCGCAATATCAGCAAGAGAAAAGTTCCCATTGCTGTCAGTAGTCTTTGGATCATGCCATTGGCTTCACTTAAGTTTTGGGTCTGGCTCTGCACAGCTCAAAGGATTTGTAGTATCTACTCCAAGTCCTTATGCAGTTTTTCTGAGCTTGCTTAACTCTATAGATATGGAAGGTCTCAGCTCTTCTATCTGTTGATACCTCTAACTATCAACTGTATCTGCTACTAACCAATAGCACAGACTAATGTAGGAAGGAAGGAAAAACGGACGTTGTATTATAATGTTTAACTTGTAGAACAAGAGGAAATGTCTTCAACCTGTAATCCATTTGGGTTGCATAAGCTATGAATGAGGCATTGTTAGATGAATATTAAATATACATGTATATATTAAATATTTAACTTAATCTTTGTTCAGTTTGCCTTTCTTGTAATTCCTTTTCAGTGTTCATAGAAAACAAACCTGATTTTATACTACTTGCCAGTAGTGACCTCAGATTTTCTGATTGTGTTAATAATATCAATTACCTGCACACATGAGTCACATTGAACTTTGTCACTACATCGGAGGAATACTTCTTGAAATATGTCCACAACAGTTTTTGCCATGAAAACACTTTCTATTGCTTGAAATAGTCTGTGAGTGGACTTACTGTTTCATGCATACATGACTCTGGAAGTTCTTAAATCTTAATTTTTTCCTGTATAATGCTTAAACATGCAACTGTTCCAGTAACTTGAGCAGAGATGATAAAAGAACTCTAGAGAAATACTATTGTCAAGCATGAATGCAACCTGAAATGTCTTTTCCCAACAGCCACTGGAATCCCCAAGTTTGCTGCAGACCACAAGTATATTTTAAACCTTAGCTTAGTGTATACCCACAGTATGTCCCCTACAGCTGTGAACTGCTACTCTTTGTTTGGAACTGGGCAAACCTCCAGTGGCTATGTTCTTACAAGGAATGCATTTTCCAGTGTTTTGATTTAATGACTATTATTCAAGCTGAAGTCAGTTCCTTTCTCACACTATTTTAGGCTGTGTGTGGTAAACCTTTGTGCCACTGTTCTCCTCCAAAAATTTTGGTATTTTTCTGTGCTAAAACCACTGCAAATTATACCAAGCTCTGTATCTTATGAAATAAATGTTATCTTTATAATGAATAAATCCTGAATTTAAATGAAGCTTGCAATTTAGCATTTCTGCTGGCCTACTCCATCCTTTTTATTGTTGCTGTTCAACGCCATAGTGTCAGGAAGTTCCTGTTATGTGTTTGGTGATGTACAAATAGAAAACAAAAGGTCCTTGCCCCAAAGGCTGAAAGTCTGGATATTTCTATTGATTGAATAAATATTGGACATTTGTCTTTTCCTGCCAGCAAGTGATGCATTAAGACAGCTGTTACCTGGACAGACAAACAGTGCAGTCTGAGGATAGAAAGGAATTAGTATGGAGAGAGGCTTACTGTAATGGAGGTGTAATGGAGGGAGGCAGGCATGTGACAGTGGAATGTTTTTCCTCTCTTTCTCCCTTTGTTTCATTTCAGCATGATACTTTATTAATCAGACTTTGTACAGAGCTACAGCGTGTGTTTTCCAGCATTTACTCCTGTCTTTGTGTGCCTCAGATAGTTTCACATCCTTGCTCTCAGGGTGAAGAGTGGATATGGGGTGCCTGCAGCCTTTATGCTACAGGACTCTTGGGCTGTCCTATCTTTGTCACTTGCATTCAGGACATTATCCAAAGTCTATCTCATATAGTGAGAAACCCTTCAGGAAAGTGTTTGCCTTAGATAATGGACCAGATCTAATACTGCACTACTCAATAACTACATGCTAATCTTTCAGTCCTTATTTATCATTTAGAGTGGGTTGAAATTTCCATTTAATTTAAAATTAATAAAATAGGACACTATTTTTTGAAACTGTATTAGGGAAAAGTTTATTTTTTAATTTCCATTTAAAAGCTAAAATATCTTTTACCATTTTTATTTTTAGATCTTTCTTTCCACATGCTTTTCTTTGGTAAGTTTAGTTACAGAGTGGGGTAAGGAGGAAAAAGATGTTAGACTCATCTGAAGAAAGAAAAAACTAGTTATGAAATCATTACAATTAAAAAATATCTTTGACCAGTTTTATTCCCCATTCAGTGACAGCAGCTCTGATAAAATGTATCTAATTAACACCCAGCAGATAACAATTATCTTGTATAATTATGATGAGCTTGTTTGTTCGTTAATTGACAGCTTAAGCAATGTTTTATGATGTTTATTTGACCTTGAAGCTAATCTGCACCCTGCTACTGTGAGCTGCCAAACGCATGGCTGTTTGGATTTCCATCCTCACCACTCACACTCACCACTTGTTATCATCGTTGTCATTCTGCGGGGTGATGTGTCCTGCACCATCACTCTGGTCTCTCGCAGTTGCTGTGAGGTTGCACCCAATTGTTGCCCCTCTGCTGCCTGTCCATCTATGACTGTGTGTAAGCAGTGCTAAACAGCTGAGTCTGTTGGTTCCACAAGCCAAAATACACCATAGTACTCAGAACCACATAAGATGTTCACTGTTAGAAACTAAATCACTGAATGTTTCTGACAGTCTTACATGTACTTAATACAGATTTTGTAATAGACCAGCAATCTGCTTTCTATTAAAAGGTACCCGATAGTTCAGTAACCAAATGTCTGTGCTGATGGAACAGATGCATTTGGTTTTGATGTATCTTGAATACTTTGAGAGGATTTTAATTTTCCCACAAAGGCAGAATAAAATTTCTTTGCTGTCTTATAAATAATGAAGTCTTGTGTGTTGGTACCTTCTAACAGTTTTACAGTGTACTGAATGATGCTCTACCTGCAGCCTGTCCTTTCTATTAAGGGATGTCTGGGATGAAATTTCAAATTAATTTTCAAGACAGATTTTTCCCTTTATTAGAGAGAGGCAGACCCAATGGCATGGGCATTGTGGGGATAAAGTTACAGCGCAAAGACCATCCCCTGCCTCAGATATTCAGGGATGACAAAGGAGGTCATTGGTTTCAAGACCACTCTGAGCAGTTCACTTAATCTGTGATTTGATTTTTTTTGTTTTCCACTGACAAATTGGGCTTAAACGTCACTATTTCCTATCCCCTTTCTATGTGCTTTATTAGGGGTAAAACACTGCCTTCTTGCTGTGTATGTTTTACTACATACAATGCATCTTTAATCTTTAGGATATTAGTGCCTTCTAATTAAAGGACACATGCAATTTTGTTTCTACTACAAATGAGGCAGGGAGAAGTCCTTCTAAAGTCTGAATTTGTGTTGATATTCCAACTGGATTTACAGTGGTGGTGCATTTTCTAATGTTTGCAAACAGGGAATCTTTAAACAGCTGACTAGCAGATCATCCTTCCTGGCACAGTGGCTCTTAATGAAAATCTTTGTCCTAATTCCTTCATTTGAAATGTAGCTGTGGTACTTAGAGCAGGGTTTTTTTCCATCTGGAAAGGAGGAAGGAGCCACTTCTTCCTGAATTCTTTTAAGTCTTCATCCAGAAGACTCTGGCCTTCCTTCTCCTCCCCCTCCTGTTGAGGAATCAGCCATTTCCAGTAGCCACCAGCTTGGAAAGCATGTTGAGTCTACAGATTCGCAATTCTAACTTTTCATCCCCATTTTTCATCATGAGTGTTCTGACTGTTCACAAGCTCCTGTAATGTTGGTTATACTGTGACATACAATAATTAGATACCTTCTTAGCAAAATCAACTCATGTTTGCACAAATAATGTGAGGGTTATAATGTAATCAGGGACTAGCTAATGAACAAAGCTGTAGCTCTCCGATGCTGTCTCACCACTCTTGTCCTTGAAGATTTGGGGCATCTGAAACGTGAAAATGGATGCAGTCCTAGTTTGCACATGGTCTAATGTTTGAACCAGATTTATGTCAGGGATTACTTAACTGAAACCAATTTTAAATTAATTTAGTGAGGAACAAATAGGAGCTGCCCCCACAACAAGGTTGGGTCTGATATTCCTGGATTTTGGGGATTCCATTAGAGCAGGCAATAGCCTGGGAGCAGCTTTTCTTATCACATCATCTTGTCCTTTTCATTTTAAGGCAGTATTAGAATGTGCAGTAGTGCATAAGACTTAGTAATAACTATTATTATTTGTTAAGCATTGTCTTATACAGCACTCAGAACATTGGGTTTCTGTCCTACATGGATCATTAATTTGAGTATGCAGGATTTTTCAAACAGTGAGTGTCCTTGATGATTAGAGAGATTATCACAAGTGCTGCCTTTTCATTTGCTATTTCATTCTAAATTAAGGAGCTGAGCTTCAAATTGAATCTAGTTAACTGTAGTAGACTTCTGGTTCAAGGATGAGATAAAGTATGTCAAACCACTTAGCTAGGAACTCTCTCCTCAAACTGATAGTTTGGAAGGAGATGTAGAAAAGTCTTCTTCATGTGTTATCATGATTTTATGTCTATAAGGACTGTATACAACCTTCCCGCTTAAGATAACAGCATTACTAAATCAAATTCAGGTGCTTGGCTTCTCAGATGATGTGATAGATCCTCTTCCTTTAGGATGATTCCTACCTGCATTTGAAAGCCAAGGTAATCAACAAGTAGATTCTCAGCTTCATTAACTGAGATATTCCACTAAACCCAAGTGATAAGGTTTTGGGTTGGCAGGAGATCAGGGTCTTGTGGATTATTTTTTCTTTGTGAGCAGGATTCTGTAGGAGCAACTCTCCATTCAAGTGAAATCAAGGCAGATTTGTGTATCTATTACTGGTGTATAAAATAATAAAGTGTGGAGATGAATCCAATAGATTCATAGTAAGAAATATCCTGAAGAGACCTTATAGTATTACCTGACCTTTAAATAAGAATTTACTCAAATGCCATAGGAACAGGTTATATGCTTTTTGCCTTAGAATTCATACGGTAACTATTGCTAGATATATTCTTAATAAAGAATAATTTTGCAGGAAAAGTGAACATATGGCTTGTTATCATGGACTTCAAGCCACAATCAGAACATTATCTAACTCCAGAATACCAGCAGTATGTTCTCAAGCATCTAGTACATTAGAGCATGACTCCTCAAATACTTTGAGACTCTGTATGTTCCATTGATCCCTAAACTGTGTTGTCTATGGTCTGACTTTTAATCCTATCCAAATCCTTTATATTAAGGATTTTATAAAGGTGCTGTAAAAATTGTAAGTGGGCTTGAGATGACATTACAAGTTTTTAGCTTGGGAACATTTTCCAGATATTCAGATATATTTGTAATATATTTTGTTTCTTGTGGTGCTGGCTCTCCAGTCACTTAACTGCTCTGATTCTTTTTCAGTCTAATTTTCCAGTCCTTTACTCTTGTTCCTTCAGCTCTTCATAAGCTAAGTAAATAGATGCAGTGGGAGGAGCTGAGAAAACATAAGACTTGCAAAATTTTTTGCCAGTCACAGGGACAAATATTGCAGCTTTTCTCCCCAAGCTCTCTGCTGATTCCAGTGACCAGACAACTCTCAGCTCGGCTAGAACATTTTTAAGTGTTTTCAGAGACAGGCAGAACAGTGTATGTTGGGCTGCTCCTCCCACCAGGTTGCTGTGTAAGTCTGCAGAAGGAGAGGAGCTGGAACCAAGTGCACTGGGCCACTTGGAGCACTGGGAATTTAAATGTCTTGCTCATCTAATTTGGCTGTCAGCCATTTTACTCCTCTCTCTGTTTGATGTATCTATTTAAATGCTGTAAGAACTGGGACTTATTCTCAGCAGGGGCTTGTACAGTGCATTCCATGAGGAATCCTGACCTTGCTTGGGGTCTTCTGTGCTTCTGAGAATGAAGTAATAATATAATACTTATATGCTGAAGCAACATTTTTTTAAAGCCTCTATTCAACGAGTGCAGTCATTATGAAGAGTGGCTACTGCTCTAAGTCAGCATACAGATAAGGAGGTCTAACTTCAGGTCCGCTTTCTCAGCCTCTGTGCTCAGATGAAACTGGTGATTCGGGAGCAACAAAGAGACTGCCTTTACTAAAAGAGAGGCTCCCCC
>JANHGB010054491.1:0-11869 GCA_026283785.1 Coracopsis vasa
GTTAAAACTTAAACAGGGGAAGTTTAGATTGGATATAAGGAAGAAGTTCTTTACTGTAAGGGTGGTGAGGCACTGGAGTGGGTTCCCCAGGGAAGTTGTGAATGCTCCATCCCTGGTGGTGTTCAACGCCAGGTTGGCCAGAGCCTTGGGTGGCATGGTTTAGTGTGAGGTGTCCCTGTCCATTGCAGCGGGCTGGAACTGGATGATCTTAAGGTCCTGGCCAACCCTAACTGTTCTATGATCCTAAGGAGGGGTGGCCATGAGGGCAGATAAAGGGAAAAAAGGGCCGGCCATGAGGAAGGATCATGAGGGGAAAGAAGGGGCAGCCATGAGAGATCATGAGGGGAGAGGAAGGGTGACCATAAGGGGAGATCGTGAGGGGAAAGAAGGATGGCCATAAGGGAGGATCATGAGGGGAGAGGAGGGGCAGCCATGAACGGTGATCATGAGGGGAGATCATGAGTGGAGAGGAGGGGCAGCCATGAGGGGAGATCATGAGGGGAAACGAAGGGCGGCCATGAGGGGAGAGAAGGGGCGGCCATAAGTGGAGATTATGAGGGGTCACTGTGAGGGGCAGTCATGAGGGGAGAGCAGGGGCCACCATGGGGTGGTGTAAGGGGTGGACATGGGAGGTAGGGGCGGTAACTATACAGAATGAGCCACTGTGGGGAGCAGATGCGGGGTGGCTGTGAATGGAGATCAGGAGGGTCAGCCCTAAGGGGAGATTTTGAGGGAAGATCATTTTGCTCTCAGAGACATGGTTTAGTGGTGGGCTTGGCAGTGCTGGGGTAACAGTTGGATCTGATCTTAAAGGTCTTTTCCAATCTAGTTCATTCTGTGATCTTCAGTGCTGATACTCACCAAACCTCAGGTGCCTACTTCTGAACTGTTGTTTTAGTGGTGAAGATCTCCCCTTCTTGGTGTCTTGCTCCACACCATGGTCAGTATATTTCCACCTCTTCCTGACTCTCCCTAGCAGGAGTCTTCTCTACAGGGTCAACCACATCACAAATCTGCTACTTCAGTCTTTTGCCTCCCTTTATTACTCTTATTCTTATTCGTATTCTTTCTTATTCTTATTTTTCCTGAGCTCAGTACATCACCTTTGCTCACCCGTCAGTGAAGTTTACACAACTCATCATCAGCTTAAAAATTACATGGACAAAACAGAATTTCCTCTTCTCTATCAACACTGCGTGTATCGGTTACCCTTCAGAAGACCAAGGTTGACTTTGCCCTCCCAGCTCTCTTTCTCACCATCATTAGTACTGTTCTCTCATCCCATGCATACAAATACTGAAATGCCTTTCCATATCATCAGTTAAGAAATTAACTTATCTGTTACAAGATTTATCCAGAGCCTGCTCAGCTTTACACTGCCCCATCCAAATCACTCTTTCTTATCCATTATTGTGATTGCAAACTCAAAACAGATTAAAAGGTGAGGGTAGGCTTTTCTATGTTCCACAATGTTCGCCTTGCTTCGTCCTTTATCTGACATGCAGTGGGGAGGTTCTCTGGCAGCACTAATTAGGAGGCCCAAAGGCCATAATGTGCTTTCATTCCTGGTGTACACAGACCTGCAGGATCAGCTCTGAAGCCTCTTTTGGGGTTTCTAAGTGGTGCTGTCTTTTCCCAGAGCTCAGCGGTGCTGGAGCGTTAATCTTCCCACTACCATGGAGCAGAACTGGACGTCAGACCCTGTGCTGGTCTGAATACACACCATCTCTGGAAATCAAATCACACACAGTAAGTGATGCCAGAAAATAGTAAAAAATTGGTCTTCTGAGGTCAGAACAACCTCTAATACTGTTTCATCCTGCAGAGTAGGGCCTGGCAGCATGCTAAAAAGAAACACGTTTGCATCCCTTTGCTAGTTCAAGAGCCAGCACCTGCAAACAATACTGAATTTATTACATGACACTGTTTAATATAGCATTCTGATTTTTATATTTAATTCCCCATTCTAAAAACCTGCCAAGCGACTTTCTTGTTTTCAAAACTAAAACATGCTTTCCAGAAAAACTTCCAAAAACACACCCAGCAGAGTCCCAGAGATCCTGACTTACATTATGAGGGGTTTCTCTCCCTTTATAAAAAGAGCATCTGCCATATGCAGATTTTACTGTCTTATAAAATGTGAGAGAGCAGGATTGCCAGCTGAGGGTTTATATCTCCCTACCCTTCCATTCTCACTCCCGCCCCAAAAATCTTTTTCTCTTTCTTTCCATTAGGCTTCAACTGTGAGTGATTTTTTAAGAATGTGGAAAATGGGTGAGCAGGAGAGCAAGATAAACTGATTTTAATCTGAATTTGTAAAGTTCCAGGGGAAATACTCAATTTGAAAGAAAAATCCAGATAATTCTAAAGGAAAACACCTGCTTCAAAACCAGATAAAATCCTATTACTAAGCTGTCCTGCAAGTCTAAGGTAAGAGGTGAGCCTCACATTGGGCTTACACCTAGGCATTTCTATTCTGAACTCTACTGCAACATCAGCAAGGTATAATAAACATTTAACTACTATGAGCTTACGTAGGAGGACAGTTTTTTGCATAGGCTTGGAAGACATTCTCTTATACACAGGGAAAAATAGCTTAACTCCTGTGATTAATAATTGTAAGTGTTCTAGAATTTTAATTTATTTTTATTTTGCATTTAATGAAAATATTTCTTAGAAAAAGAAAGTTTTAGGACAATCAAATAAAAAAACAATCCAGTGGCTCTGACAACAGACTATACCACAAGCTGTGAACTCCTCAAACAGATCTCTCAGCATTACTTCTCAGACTCTCTAAAGGTCACTGCTGAAGTTAGTTACCTATGTATCTCATAACTCCACTTATTTCTTACACTTTTGGGTTTTCCTAAGCAGTTGTTCAGCTAGCCTTGATTGCTATCTGGAAACCAAGAATGAGCCAGCAGATCATTAGTATTCGTAACTGGAAGACTTACATTATATCACTTGTCAAGGCAGGGAGGAAGAGAATGAGGAAGTATCAGCAAAGTGCTGTGCAAATGTGATATGAGAGAACACGATGGATTGGCAGAGCATTTGCAAAGCCACTACTGGGAAGAAAGCAGGGCTGGATCCGCCAAATGATGGTTATGCAAAACCACCACGGAACACTATATAAAAAAGCCTTCCTTTGTTAAGGGGCTGCTCCCATGGTCTCTCTAAATGCCTGCTCCATCAAGACCCTGCTCTGTACACAGCTCCTCTTCCATGGCCCTACATGCTGAACTTCTGGATAATAGGTTTCAGAAAATCCAGACATTACCATCTATGATGGGATGAAATATACCAACTTGAAAAAGGATGGCAGGAAACACTGCTGATCTACCCTCTCTAGCTAGAAGCCCTGCTGGTGCTTGGAGAGGAGACCAAGCTGACCAGAGACTGAATAAATGGCACAGCTCCAGAATTTGTACTGCATGATGCTTCAAAGGTACAGTGCTGCTGGCAACATGGTCTTTCAAACAAATTCCCAAGGATTATGGGACACTGCTGATGAAGGCTGTCAGCTCAGTGGTCCTAGCTCATTTGCAATTGCATCAGCTGAATCCTGCTTGTTAGGACTCTAGCCTGGACATGGGAGACACCGTAAGTCTCAATTAAAATGATGAACTCAGCCTGTATTATTAATGTCTGTCTTTCCTGTCACAGTTGATTTTATCAGGCACTGAGTGTACCCATGCTGGCACACAATAAGCACGTCCTTTTCATCCATCCTTGGTCCAGGCAGACAGCGGCTGGATGTGGAAGGTACAGAAGAGATATCAGTGAGAGAGACAATCAACTCAACTATCAGTTTGGGCAATCCTTCAATTTAATCCTTGGATATAATATGATGATTACATAGTGCCTCTAAAACAAGGGTCTCAAGCACTCCCAATATTCCAGCACATGATACTCCTTCTGTGAGGCAAATATTGCTGCTGATGACTAATCTGAGAATCAAAGACACTGCCATGACAACCCACACAGCAGAGCCCTATCTGCAAGATAATTGCTTTCACGTGAAGGTGTAACAGAAATTAAAGTAACTGAGACCATTAGAACATACCTTCTCCAAAACTAGAGCTGGCTTTGCCTAGACCAGCTGGGATGTTAGTCCTGGGGAGCCAGCCTGGGCCACCCCAAAGACTTATTCCAGCAGCTTCTGAGAGGAGAGATGCTGGCTGAACACTCCTTGTTCAGAGCACAGAGTATAAATAGCATTATTATTGCCAGTGGGTATGCTGGCATGAATGATGACCAGGCAAACCTCCCTACAGGTCCTCACCCACTTGGAGCCAGAAGCACTGTCATGTCTTGTTTACTTTCTGGTTTGCACTGATCATATCAGCAGAGATGGGAACAACTGGAAATTGCAGTTAGGTCATGATCTACGAGAGCCAAAGCAAAAACCTGGAGAATAGCATGTTGTTGGCTTTTTTCGCTTGTAAATTGAATAAAATAGCCACCTTTCTTTCAGGATGGAATAGCAGATTTTCTTTAATATCTGGAACATTGTCCATTTTATACCAGGCCCAAGTTACTTGATACCTATGTCCATACAAAAAATTCTGAAACTAGAGGTGAAAATTGAACAAACCCCTTAGAATTAAAAATCTCTCTATATAGACACCACATATGCTACATGTAATGATGTAAATAGGATATAAAACCTTAAGAGTTCCTAAAGAAATGCTTTTGCAGTGATGCCAAGGCTAATTTGGAGGAAGAGCTGTTGATGAGAGAGCACAACAAGTGCTACATGCTTCTTGACGCAAAATCTCAGTCCTCCCCAGCAGAGCACTTCCTAGCTTCACCACAGAAATGAGCTGGCCTGTTCTTAGGACTATGCACATGGAAGAATCCACAGCTAGGGACTAACAGAACTGCTGGTGTGGTGAGAAGGAATTACAGCTTAAATAAATCAAGGATTTAGAAAAAAATGCCTTTTTTTTTTTTTTTTTTTTTTGTAACAGAGGCAAAGCTTGACTTCAGGGACTAGCACTAAGAAACCCGAAAGGGTTAAATAATATTGTGCTATTTGAAATCTGCTTTAGAAAAGCCCTGGCTTTTCAAAAAAAAAAAAAAAAAAAAAAAAGGTAAAAAGTAAAAGTCACATTAAATAAATTCCTTAGGGGCTAATATCCATCAATGCCTAAAAGCTTCTCTGGCTTGAACTGTCTTATAATATGCTATGAGTTTCAGAAGCCACAACACAAGAGCTGGTGAAGTTCTCAGAGGTTCTGCTCCAGTTTTGTTCTTTAGATATTTTCCCTACCTTTGAACCCCATTTTCCTCTCAAGTACTAGGAATCCAAAGGAAACATCAAATTTCCCAAGGTTTTCTTATCTGCAACAATGTACACTCTCCCCAGGGACTATGCTAGGGGCACCCAGCTCTCTTTCTGATTATTCATTTGAGTACAGTGACTCACTTCCCACATAAAGATGTTTGAAAACATGTTCAGTGCCAGGTCCATACCTTACAAAAAAAGCCACCATCCTCTCTTCAGCAGAGCTAGACCAATCTACCCCAAATCAGCATCTGCCCCAGTTTGCAGAAGATCAGAAATAGAAATGAGTTCATGTCATAAGTCACAGAAAAACGGGTCTGCTTAATATAGGAGTTTGCTATAGTTTCTGGACTTTTTGCAGCATTTCTTCTGCACTTTTAATGTTCCTATTTCCCAGTGTTCAGGTGCAGCTTTGCTTAGCTGCTTTTGTTAAAATAATAAGACTTGCCACGGAAGCAATTTGCTATGATTTTTTACACTAGCAAAGCACCTAGCACAGATACAATTACACTAGTAAAATCAGGGCCAGGTTAGTCTCTCCATTAATGTGATGCTTGAGTTGGTCGACACTGACAACACCCTTCCAGTAGAGACTGGTCCTAATGGGAGCCTTCCCTCTTTGTGCACATTTAAGGTTATATTTTACTCCCATTTACCTCTGGAAGAGCATTTTGTCTCTGCTCTGGAGCTCCCTATTCAACCTTTCAAATGAGTCACCCTCAAAGAGAAAGCCAGGACGTTGCTTCAGTCCAGGAGGGAGGTGAAGAATCTCAGCAAACAAAAGTCATCTGCATCTTTGCTGTCTTGGCTTAAAAAAACATGGAAAAACATCTCTCCTCTCTGGAAGAAGTGTTGGCTTGAAAGGGAATTATGTTCTGAATGTCCATGAATTCACCAAGCAGCTTTGCAACTGCTATTCATCACAGTTAACTGACTGCCGTCTCAGGCATTAGTAAGATAGTGACTAAGAAACAGCGTGACAGTACCAAATATTGCACAGGAAGATAGCAAAAAATAGCCTCGTGGAGACATATCTATTCTGTGAAGAGCAAGAGAGAAATGAGACAATATTGCAGGGGAAAATGATGCATGGAAACACAGATTTCAATCCAGCTCTGACAGGCACGGACACCTTCTTGCTTCAGTGAAGCATCACAGCACTAATCTAGTCAGAAGAGTGGTTTTACGCCTTGGACTATCAGCAGTTATGAAACACCTGCAGAGTGCTCTGCCAGCTCAAGTCATCAGGAGCCAGAGGTGTCTGAAGGAATACCAATGACCAGCCAAGGGAGCTAAAAATTCCCCAGGGCCTGTGAGTCACAAGAGCTGGAGGGGAGTGAAGACCTTTAAGGTGTTTTGTCCAGGTTTATTCTAAATTTGCTGAGTGACGGGGAGGTTACTGCACAGACTAACAACTTTCACCACCCAGATTTCTTGCAGTTAATCTCAATTTAGTGGCAGGCAAAGGAACGAGGTCAGTGCCCAAGTCCAAAACACATCACCACGTGGGGAGGAGGTGCAGATGTTCTGTATCAATGAGGGATGGACTCAGGGCAGAAGGTACATTAGGTGGATTCTTTCTTTTTTAAATAGCAATAAACTAAGGGATGTAGCAGGGAGATGGAGAGATGGAAAGTCCAGAGGACTGAGCAAGGGGAATCCTGCATGTTCAGTACCCTAACAAATACTGCCTTGCTGAAGAGAGATGAGATAACCTTAAATGCAACTCTGATTTCTCTGCCTTGTAAGTCCTTTGGTATAAAGCCTACCTCACGCAACCCAACCTAGAGCTCCTCTCAATAACCAACACGGACTGCTTCGATCCATATGGCATCTTGCTACAGGCTCCTTTTCCCCTCAAATTTGATGTTTCTGCTGAAGCTCCTCCTTCCCCTGCCTGTCCAGGAGGTACCCAGCTGCTTTTCTCCCCTTAAAATATTTGACTGGGTCAGATACCAGCTAGGTAAGAAATTCTATTTTAATTTACAAGCTATCACATTTGCTGCATTTTGGGGACAAGATAAGCAAATACGAGATCTACAAGAGACAGAAATAAGCATTCTTATTTGTAGGGTCCAGCTGTAGAGTAAATTTATGGGAATGATAAGGTGTAAATCTACTCTGTCCACTTCTATGAAATGTCACAGAACTTTACCCTATTATGAAGCTTCATTTTGCAAGAAAATAACACCACTGGCTTCAGCTATGCTTCTTGTCAGCACTTCATGAGCACCCCACAGATCTCTCAGAGCTTCCAAACAGAAGATGCTGCTGCTTATCCACACTGGGTGGATGAACAAACTCAATACTCGTCACACGCACATGCCCATAGAGATACATTTATACTAGAGTGTGTGGGGAGATTTATCCCCCATAAAGGGTAAGAAAATGAAAGAGAGGAAAAACCTTTCTGTGAAAGAAAGTGGGGATGAAATTTTTAGGATGAAGTGACTGTCCTGATGTGGTCTGATGATTCCTTTTACAAGGTATCTCATTCAGGGTTCTGGGTTTCAGAAAAGCAGAGTATATGGAGGGCAAAGAAAAGAAATCAAATATGCAAACAGACAGACCCAATCAAGTCACACTTACAGTCCTAGCTCACCTTTAAATCCCATTATTCAATTAGAGCTAAGTAAAATGCTGTGTCAAACAATGTAATGTCTTATAGCTGATATATTTGAATTAATAGAAAATTAATCTTTTATATTACATTTAGAGAGGAGAATACAGAAATACTAATTGTAAACTTTTTATAAATTAAAGAAAAAGCCCAAATATGCTTTTAAAACTTTTTTAATAATTAGCTCTCCTCCGGAGGAACAGAGGCTAAAAACTCAGTCAGATCTGACATTTGTAAATCATCATCACTTTCTTTACTTAAGGAAATTAATTTAAGAGAATTCAGCCACTCTGTATTTGCATTTGAGATGTGCTCATGAGAGTCCAGACCTCCCCAGTCAGGAGAATATCACATTGCTGGAGATCATTACTGGCCAGTGCTGCCCGCAGAGCTCTCTGTCACCCTGGCAGGAGATAACTCATTCCGGCAGATTTAAAGAAGACTAAAACCTTTCAAACCCCTATCCATTTCAACACTCCTAGAACCACCTTTATATTCTGCTTTCAAACAACCCTTGAAGCAAAACATAGATTAACAGATTTATTCAGGAGACCTCTTGACAAATTAAGAGTAAAAGCAGCTTTCATGTTCACCCCTTCCCTAGGCATCTGCACTCCTCTGAGGACCTTCATTGCACTGCTCCTCTGCCACCCTGCTCCTCTACCTGATCTCTACCTTCCTCTCTTACTGGAGGCAACAGAGCCTGAGGGCTAAAACTCCACCTGCGTCCCCCCCATCCACTCCAGAGGGACAGGAGGTGCAGGGGGAGAACTGAGGTCTCCTAACCTGTGGCCAAGCCTCTTGGGTATTTGCTATCCCCAGCCCACCTCCAGAGCAGCTGCTGCTGTCGCCTTCCCTTCTCCAAGACAACAGTGCTAGTTGTTGCGCATTAACGATTCTCCATTTCTCCTCCCACTGCTGGGATGTTACAGCATTTCCAGTATGGAAAGAATTCTGCAACTAGTGATGTGACTGATCAAAGCAGCAGCTGGGAAATGGTTAGAGTCCCTGTGTGTTGCCTCGTGCCTGTACAACGAAGAGAAGATTTAGCCGCAGAGGTACAAAGCGGCGTACGCCCTCCTTTTTGCTGGTGGAGCCTCTGGGGACAGCAGTCACTGCTGGTTAGCTGAACTGTACAAGTTTATTTCATTTCTGGGCTGCATTTTCTTGTTTTGTTTCAACAGTCTAGGTTCAAGACTCCAGGCCTGACATCTCCTCCCTTCCCACATGGGTGGCACATTCGCTGCTTGGCAGGCAACCTAGCAGACTTCTGCAGACATTTTAAGTGATGACGTCTCTACATGTAAGAAGAAAAATTTGACAGATGCAAGGAATGATAGAGGAGAGAAGCACATGAGGTAACGATGGCCATTCATTTCAGATCCGTAACACAACAATATGAAGGTTTTCTGGTTATTTTTTTTACAAATGGGCCAGTGGCCATGTTTAGAGCTCATGAACACCAGCAGCATTCCCTCAGTGAGCAGGCTGGCTGCTGCATATCCTTTAAGGGGTAAGGGGTTAATTCCCTTCTACTTCTTTTTACAGTAAAAATTACCTGTGTTAGGTGACTCCATTTCACAAGGAGTTACTTCTCAAGGTATCTTTTCCTGGCAACTGTACGTATAACGGAACTACAGTACAACTATTATAAGGAAAATAATGTGTGTGGAAAGTTTGTGCTGTAGCTATGAGCTTGGATCAGACACACAGTTTGTTTTTGAAAAAAGACTGTAAAACTCACAGCTTCCAAACTTTCCAGCTTCAATTTCTGGAAGAAAAAACAAATAAACAAGCCCAAACAAATGAAAATCAGGTTATCGGATTATTTTCTAAACAGATGTGTTTCAGGCTGTTATAGGAAAGCAACTATAGCATACAGATGTCCACAGAATTAAATGCATATTATCCTACACAGGCGCTATACATGGAAAATCGCTATTTGCTGGCATCTGCAAGAATTATCTTCAAAGTCTAAGGAACAAATGAAATTTGCAAGACATTTCAGATCTCCAGGATGCCTCAGGAGCCTGTGAAAAAACACTCTGCATTTAACCGACAGCCAACAGGGTTATTTTATGCCAAGCGTTCATATTAAACACTTTTAAATATAACATTTAGTACACAGTTTTCAAATTCATACTTTTATGAAGAACAGGTCAACCAAAACATCCTGATCATATAAAGTCTCCCATTTTAGTGATTATTTGAACTCAAAAGCGAGAAGGTGGTTTAAATAAAATCTGATGGACGATAGGTAAATATACCTGTGTGCACACATGTGTACATTCACACATGCACATGCGTGTGATGGAAACCAAAACTGAAAATAAGAGACAATTAACAGATGCCCAGAGAGGTTGCAGATTAACAGTTAACAATTAACAGTTGCCCACAGAGGTGGTAGATGCAGCATCCCTGGAGACATTCAAGGCCAGGCTGGATGCGGTTCTGATGTAGTTGAAGATGTCCCTGCTCACTACAGGGGGTTGGACTAAATGACCTTTGAAGGTCTCTTCCAACCCAAACTGTTCTGTAATTCTATGATTCTATGCTTATATCATCAGATGCCTGTATTATATTAATGATTTTCCCTTCTCCTAACATAAATAAAAGCAAAAGCTACACAGAGGAAAAAAACTCCACACAGCAAAGATAGAATCTAGGCTTCAGGTATTACATATGAAGTTTGTACCATCATCTGTAGGAATTCAGGATAACACCAATTCACTTACAAATAAATGCTGCCTATTATGCAATGCATTTGACTGCTAAAAGGTTAAACTACTAAATCCTTACTAGACACTTATTACAGAGAGAGACACAAAACATGCATATGTTGTGTTGACATGTGCCTCTCTTACCAAAGAGCATCACTTATTTAAAATAATTGAAACAATAATTAGAAGCTACATGGAAGACTAAGTAAATTGTATTAAAACACAAGGTAGCTGCTAATGCCAGCAGCTCCAACAGCCCCGTGGTACAAGCCTGGCTGCTTTCAACACACTCAATTCATTAACACCGGAGAAAAGCCAGAAATGAAGGGAAATGCCAACCATCTGCTCAATCCAGATGCAAGAGAACATGCGTCTTACCTCCAAAGCTATTTATCAGCGAAAAACTGAGATGAGATGGGCTTAATCCTCTAACTGCAGATCTAAAAGATTATGCGGCATCATATTGTCATAAGTAAAACTGAACTGTGATCATCTGAATGGGAAGAAAACTTTGCCACTTTTTCTCACCTTTAACATCTCTTGACATAAACCAATTCTAAATAAAACAGATAACCTAGATATGACAAATACTATCTAAAGAAATGCATGCACACAAGCAGTGAACAACAAAATCCTCATTCTTCTTCTGCTATGTCTGAAACACATCTAATTAAACCAGCAATGAGATTTAACTGAAGCATGTAAGTTCCCAGAAAGTCATCATCTGTATACGTATTATTTCCTTGCAATATCATGCCCATTATAAAACAAAATCTATGGCCCCTGTGCTGTATAAAGAAACAAGTAATTGCTTACCTTGAAGTTATGAATCTTCTCGTATTTTGGAATATGTTCATTTTCTTTCAGAGTTGCTCTTCTGACAAGCGACGTCAACTGTGAATAAGCAAAGAGTTTAAGAGGTTGCCAGATTGCCACGGGCGACTTCTGAGCACCCAGTTTCATCCCCAGGGCTGCGAGCAGGAAGTCTTGCTGGCGGCTCTCCTGCTTGGCTCTGTGCACCGCGGATCGGCTCGCTTTGTGCCCGGGCCAGGACTCCCTGGATGGCATGGTGGCGTGGTTGAAGGAGGCACAGCCTCCTGGACCGCTGTGTGTGTCTGTCGGTCTGGCGCTCAAACACCGGGCAGCACCATGACGGGCACCCAACCTGCGGGGACGGGTGGCGCGGCCGTGCCTGGGCACCGCTTCACGGCGCGGCTAATGGGGCGACGCGACGCGAAG
>JANHGB010054492.1:0-31067 GCA_026283785.1 Coracopsis vasa
TCCCCTGCTTGTCCCTCTGCATCCCCTGCTTGTCCCTCTGCATCCCCTGCTTGTCCCTCTGCATCCCCTGCTTGTCCTTGTGCATCCCCTGTTTGTCCCTGTGCATCCCCTGCTTGTCCCTCTGCATCCCCTGCTTGTCCCTCTGCATCCACTCTTTGTCCTTCATCCTTCCCTGATGTACCCTGGCTCTTCCCACCAGGTACCTGGTGATGGCCGGGACACCGGAGAAGATCCTGGAGCATCTCCTGGAGTTCATGAGGCTCGATGCCACGCTCTATGACCCCGTGGGTATGTTGGGGGGGAGTCCATGTCTCACATCCCAAACCCACCTTGATGGGCATGGGGCTGGAGGGGGACCAGACCCAGCAGGAGCACCTCTTTCCCGATGTTCAACCCCAAAACCTGCTCCTCCCACCCTAACCCCCACATTGAGCTGGGAAAAGGAGGCAGCACCGGGCCCAGCATCCCTGCATCTCCCTCTGCCTGTGGAGAGGAGCAAAACCGGTCCAGGAGGGAACCAGGAGATGTCCCCAGTGGGTAAAAGATGGAGCTGGAGCTGGGACATGGATGCTGCTCTTTGGCTCCAGCCAATTCCCTCCCCACATCCTGCATCCCCAACCCATTCCATGGCCTTTAGGAGCTGGCCCTGAGCGTGGTCACCGTGGTGGGGACCCTTCCCTTAGCGTCATGGCCCCATCCCATTGGGCCCAGTGAAGGATGAGCAATGGTGCCCTGGTCTCTTCCAGACACTCTGCTGGGGGATTTCCTGCTCACCTACACCGTGTTCATGCCGACCTCGCAGCTCTGCAGGGCTCTGCTGCACCAGTATCCTTCTGTGCTGGAGCTGGGCCCCATCCTGCTTCACCCATGGGACCGCAGGGCTTGGCCAAGGGGAATCCCAATCATGGAATCATGGAATGGGTTGGGTTGAAGGGACCTTAAAGCTCATCCTATCCCCACAGACAGGGACCCCTTTCCACTAGAGCAGGGTGCTCCAAGCCGCATCCAACCTGGCCTTGATGGGATGGAGCATCCCAACCTTCTCCGTTCAACCCATCCCAGTGTCCCAGCACCCTCTTCTTCCTTATCTCCAACCTGAACTCCCCCTGTTCCAGTCTGAACCCATCACCCCTTGTCCCATCGCTCCAGTCCCTGATGCAGGTACCTCCCCAGCATCCCTGTAGCCCCCTTCAGCCACTGGAAGCTGCTCTGAGCTCTCCACGCAGCTTCTCTGCTCCAGTCCCAATGTTCTCAGCTTGGCTCCATACGGGAGCTGCTCCAGCCCCTGCTTGTCCTTGTGGCCTCCTCTGGACTTATTCCAACAGCTCCATGTCCTTCTTATGCTGAGAATCACCCAGGAATGGGCAAAATGTGTAATGGGGAAATGTGTTGTAAGCAATGGAAGAATAGGGCAAACAGACTTGTTGGGCAATTACTGGATGCTTTGAGGTGAACAGTGATGCTCCAGGGAAGAAAACATCATTCCTGTTCCGGGGATTAACACCAAGAAATCAAAAGACATTTCTGAGGAGCTGAGTGGGCCATCAGTGAGCAGCCGGTTCTGCAGCTCATGTCCCAGCTTCACACCAGCATTTCCTTCCCGACAGTCATTCCTTGGGGCTGGATCCCATTTCTCTGGGTGGGAAACCTGTGCCCAGGCTGTTAAAACCTGGTACTCTAAGGAATTGAGCTGTGCTAAGTCACTTGGAGCTCTGTGCATCTCTTCTGTATCCCATTTTCCTGGTTAAATCACAGCCCAGGTCCTGGGTGTCAGCATCCAGCTCTAGCTCTACAGAAACCCCTTTGCTTTCCCTCCTCTCTATGCTGTACATGGTAGAGCTTGGAAAAGAGAGGAGCACCAAGTACCTGTAGGGATAGGTCCCCTAGTAAGAAAGCGAAGGAGAAAGGGAAGTGTTCCATGGCATTGCTCAAGGCTGATTTATGACCTCCCAAGGGTGGCCAACGCTGCATTCCCCAGCTTTAATAGAAGGGGCAGGGTCTGATGTTCCCTCAGCTGGAACACACGTGAGAAAAAGCCTCAGGTTTCCTAGGACCACATTCCCATCTCCTTCCACTCGGGATCCTTCACCCCCCGCATCCATATATATACCTTGTCCCTCAGCATCCCCTACAGACACAGCCGCTCTGGTAGCACTCACCTGAAGATCCCACCGGCAGGGTCAGTCCTTGCAGCCTCCAGCTCCATGATGTGGGAATTGCGATCCATAGCCTTCACCCGGGCTGTCTTTGCGGAATTCCTGGCAACGTTGGTCTTCATCCTCTTCGGCCTGGGCTCTGCTCTGAACTGGCCCTCAGCTTCCTCCCCGAGCATCCTTCAGATCGCGCTGGCTTTCGGCTTGGCCATCGGCACGCTGGTCCAGGCCTTGGGGCACATCAGCGGAGCCCACATCAACCCGGCAGTGACCGTGGCTTGCCTCATCGGATCCCAGGTCTCCTTCCTCCGTGCAGTCTTCTACGTGGTGGCCCAGCTCCTGGGGGCCGTGGTGGGGGCTGCAATCCTACATGAGATCACCCCAGCAGATTCCCGGGAAGGCTTGGCCATCAACAAGGTAAGAGCCCATGGATGCGCTTGGAAGGGAGCAGGAACCATTGGGATGGGGTTTGAGGGAGGTTGAGGGGTGTGAAGAAGGGGTTTGTGACCAGCAAAACCCTCTTTATTCAGCGTTGGGGAGAAAGCCTCTGTTAATAGCCCAGCACCATGCACCAAGGGTCCACCCAGGAGCAGGGATGAAGGGCAGCACTGTAGGATGCTCCCTCTGCTTTTTAGGACTAAAACCAGAGGTATGATCCTGCTGCCCACATGGACACCTTCCTTAAAAGACAAAGCCACCCTTATCTCAGTTTTATCTAGGGCGGAGGAGCTGGGTTGGGATGAAACCATATGATTAGGGAAAGACATGACCTAAAGTAGCACCTCTCCATTCCTCTTGCCCTGAGCTCATCCCACTTTCCAGTCTTCATGTGGGTGTAGACAGCCTTTTCTCCTCTATTAGCAACACAACTGTTTACAGGCTGCACTGCCAGATTCCCAGCAATGGGAATGTCATGTGTTAGGTCTAAATCCCAGATTTTCATTAGCTAGCACTGCTCATTGAATTGCTTCCAGTTGTGAAGGAACGGCCACAGCAGATCCTGGTTCATCCCAATGCCTGCACACAGGTGCCCAATGCCAGCAGCATCACGAGGATCGCAGTCTGGATCCATGCAGGGAAGAAGAGAAACCAGGGAACTTTAGGAAGCCTTAAGGGGACTTCCCAGTGGTACCTCAACCTCCAGCATCCCCCTTCCTCACTGATGCACTTATAAAGAGGAGGGTTGGAAAGGGATTCAGAAGTCACAGGATTCCTATCTCCTCTCCATGCTCCACCACTCCTCTTCAGGCAGCTCTGTCTCCTATAGAGATGCCCATGGACCAGCATCACCCAAACCCAAGCTGAGCCATGCGGGAGGAGACAGGGAGCTTTGGATGTGCTTTAGGAAGCAGCACAGAGACGTCCCCTTTCTTGCAGTAGGGAGGCAGTGCCAGGGCCCAGCTTTGCTGCCAAAGGGATTAAGAGGGTTGAAAAAGGGATTGGGGATTAATCTGAGCAAGGTGATTTACACTGATAATAGCTGAGGCTTAATAAACCCAATAAAGCAAGAAGGGGTTTTAAGAGAGGCTTTCAAAGTGCCCAGCTTAGTTGGTTTACAGCTTAAATCACCTGGAAGAGGGAATAGGGATTTTTCCTTCTTTCCCCTGTGGGCTGCTCATCGTGTAGCTGCCTGCACAGATTATCCTTAATGCACAGATTATCCTTAATGCAAAGGGGGAATACTGGAGAGGAGAGCAAGAAAGACCTGGGTCTTGGCCACGAGGGCGATTGCCACCTCGAGCCACCACAGAGCAAAGAGAAGGGTGGGATGTGCCATAGGCTGGGGAAGCAGTGCTGCCAGCTCCAGATGTGCACAGCGAGATGTCAGATCCATCCAGATGTGGCTGCAGAGCCACCAAGGAGCAATAAAGTGCCAGAAAGCAGAGCTGGAGGAGAAGGGGGAGCAGCCAAACACAGCTTCAGCTCCAATCCTGCCAGCCCAAAAAGTGTGGGAAAGGGGACGGGAATGGGGTTTTGATGCCAAATCCCTTCTTTTTGACATTTTCCAACTTCTAAACTTTCCCGAGAGGCATTTTCCATTTTAAATATGAGGAAAAGGAATAAATAATTCCTAGAGGGAAAAAAAGAACAGGGAAAAAATCCCCAAAGAAATGCCAATAAATAAACCGTTTCCTGGTCAATCAAATAGCACCCATTGTCCCGCTTTTCCTTTGAGCTGGGAATTTTGTCCTCCTTTTCATATTGATGCCCAAATCCCACCTATTCCCTGTGTCTGTTTGGTCCCTCTTGGGTTTTCCCCACACACATTCCCAACCCAGTCACCAAATGCTTGTCCCTGAGACACCTTTTCCCTTCCCTTCAGCTGCACAACGAGACGACCACGGGGCAGGCAGTGGCTGTCGAGCTCTTCCTCACCTTCCAGCTCGTCCTGTGCATCTTTGCTTCCACGGATGAACGCCGGGAGGACAACCTGGGCTCTCCTGCCCTCTCCATTGGCCTCTCTGTTGCTGTGGGACATCTCCTTGGGGTTCGTAGAATGGGCTAAAATGGGTTAAACCTCAATGGGTTTGGGTTCTCTTTGTGTTCATGCCCAAAGCCTGCTCGGCTGCTTGCTCCAGGTTGGATGGGGAGGTGTAACTCATGTGATGCCCACGGCTTTCCAATGGATAGAGGAGGAAAACCACACCAAAGCTGCAGCAGAGCCATAGCCTGAGCTCTGCTTTTATGGAGCAGGAAAACACTAACCCTACTGGGTTTGCTGCTCCTTGAATCCTACAGGGAGCAGCAAGGGATCAGTGGGGTCTTCTGCCCCAGAGTGAATGTGTTAGAAGCTGAGGCTCTCATGATAAGACTGGGATGGACACCCAGGGAAATCCCTCCTGGATGAGACCAGAACAGCTCCAAACACTCCCAGCCTCTCAGTGCATGTAGTAAAGTGAATCATGGAATCATAGACTGGTTTGGGTTGGAAAGGACCTTAAGCTCATCCCGTTCCATCATCCATGGGCAGGGACACCTTCCATTAGAGCAGCTTGCTCCAAGCCCCATCCAACCTTGCCTTGAGCACTGCCAGGGATGGAGCATTCCCCACTTCTTTGAGCAATGCTTACCCTGCATCTTCCACCCTTAACACCCTGCAACCCATGTGTCTATGGGACTATTCTCCTCCCCTCAGTGGCAAAGAGCAGCAGTTTGCTCCAGGGCTAAGCACAGCAGGAGCGTGTCCCCACACTTGTCACGCTGCAGGGCACGTCATGGGTTGCACCATGCTCTTGCTTGCATAGAAGATGCAACCGCGTTGACTCAGGTGGTGGAAGCTGCAGGAACATCCCTTTTCCTGGAATGGGCACGCTGGGGGGTGAATCAAAAGGGATCAATTCATTAGGGAATGAATCAAAATCACACCAGGAGCTTTTCCATCAGGTTAAAAGGGTTAATGCTAACAACAAACTGGTGTTCCTCTGCAGATCCGCTACACTGGCTGCTCCATGAATCCAGCCAGATCTTTTGCCCCTGCTGTGATAGTTGGAGACTTCAGCGACCACTGGGTAAGAGCCGGGTCTGTGCGTTGTTCCGATGGGATGAGCCCCTCCAGATGAGCGCTATTCCTCGAAACCCACAGAGCCAGGCACATTCCTGGCATTTCCACACCAGCTCCGGCTCGGGAAGAGATGTAGAGATTAGCAAAACGAGGTGGGGCTGCTGGGTGCTTAACTGGCTTATCTGAGTGCATTGCAACAGCAGAAGGGTGTGTGGTTTGTGGACCGTGACTTAGCCAAGGAAGCAGAACAAATGGAGAGTGGAGCTCTTCTTGCCGGTCCTGGAGACCTTTCCTGGTTCCACCTGGATCTAGGCATACGTTTTCCACCAGATCCTTTAGGAACGCTCCCAGGCATTTCCATTTCCGAGTTAGAGCTGTGGTGGTTCACATTGATGTGCTCAGAGGTGTTCAGCTCCAGCTGGTGGCCTCTTCTTTGTGGTAGTGTGTAAAGGGGTAGGAAGATGCTTCTGCAGAGGAACCCATGCTCATGATGGCCTATCATTAATGAAGATCACGCAGTTCTCAACAGAAGAGGCTGGTTGGGTGTATTCAGGCACAACAGCAATGGTTGGGAGTTGAGGTCAACAGCGATGGCCAAAGCAGAGCTGGCTCCTGCATCTCGCTCCCAGTGCGCACAGGGTAGGAAGGAGCATAACCCCCCATTGATGCCCTTCAGAGATGCTGGGATCCCCCTGTCCTCCACACTCAGGCTGGGTTTTACTCACCCACCCTTTACCTTTCCCTTTCCCCCAGGTCTTCTGGGTGGGCCCTCTGGTTGGGGCAGCCGCAGCCTCCATCATCTACAACTACATCCTCTTCCCGCAAGCCAAGACCTTCTCCGAGAGGCTCGCCATCTTCAAGGGCTGCGAGCCCGAGGAGGACTGGGCAGAGCGGGAGGTCCGGCGACGGCAGTCGGTGGAGCTGCACTCCCCACAGAGCCTCCCCAGGGGGATGTCCGAGAAGGTTTAACCCAAGCATCACCCCCAGGATGAGAGAGGAGCCGGGGACCACTCAGCATCCGTCCTAGAGCCGGTGCTTGGTCAGTGCCTCGCATCTCCCCTCTCCCCCTTCACTTCTGCTTCTTCATCTGAGGAACTCAAGTTCCTGGGGAGATGCACTGGGATGGGCCAGCCCATCTTGTATTGTCCTGCTCTCCCCATGGCCAACAGTTGTCTGATGCCGGGGGGAAATGCCATTAAATCACAGCCACCAGAACAAGGACACCGCGATCCATCCCTCCTCCAGCTCCTTCCACGTCTCCCTGGTAGGAGGTAGCGCTCGGTGGAGCTTGTTGCCCTTCATGAAGGGCTCCGAGGTGCTGTGGGGAGTTGTTATTAGAGCCATTTGCTGGGTGTGGAGGTTGCCACCCGATGCCTCATTGCTGTTGAACTCAACTCACCTCTCTCCTGTGTCTTCTCCCTGCCTGGCTGTTTGCACACACACACACTGGAGGGCTCACTCCGGGCCATCAGTACCTCAGAAGCTATGAGTTTGGTTGCTGCAAGGATCATTGCCATTTATCACCCCAGAGATGCCCTTTGTTCACATGGAGGCTTTCCTGAGAAGATGGGGCTGGAAGCATGTCCTTGAGTTCATACTGACCCCTTTGGGGAGCTCTTGTAACTGGTCTATTCTGGGACATCCTGATTTTCAGCCCAAATCCATCCATGGCTCTTTTGTTCATGGACCAGTGTTCTCCATTAGCTTTGATGCTTCATCTTCCCTCTGTTCCTGTTCCATCCTGGCTCTCGGATGGGTAACACAAAACATTTCAAGTATGATCTTCTCCATCACTTGCTTCCTAAAGCCCAGACCCTTTCCATGGCTGCATCCCACCAAAGCCTCATAACCATCCCAACCCCGTCCTTCTGCTATTATGGCCACCAGCAGAGTCAAAGAATTGGGGTCAGTCTTTGGGGTGCAGCTTTGCTCTTTCAACCATTCATTTAATCCAGCTTCTATGACTTAGCCTGAAAGCCTGGTTTCCAGCAGGACATTCTACTGTTGGTGATGTCTCCCCAGCATTGCACCATCCCAAAACGTCATCACCACGTTCAGGCTTCTTCTGCTGAGGCTGTTAATGGAAAACATTCACTAAGATTGGCCCCAATTCCAAATCATAGGGAACATGAAGTGATCATTCTCTGGTTGGACATGAACCACAATCAAATGATGCTCTTCTCTTCCTGCCCATCCCCTGTGCTCTACTTGCACCAGTCTCCTTCTATTAGAGTCATAATTTCCTCTATTCCTCACTGTGATTTTGCTCATCCACCTACTAAAGGCTGTAGTTGGAGGGATAAGGAGTAAACAAAGCTCTGCTCTGACCCAGACAAGGCATCCTCATGGTCTTCATTTCACTGCACCAAGTGAAGCTGAGAGCATGGGAGCTCCTGCATCACCTCGCCTGGCTGTCATCTGCTGTCCCTGATGCCACCCTGCAAAGCAAAGGGAGAAATTCCATCACAGGCTTTATTTGCTGTAGCCAAGGATCCATTTTACACCTCCAGCCATGGAGTAGCAATGTAAGTACCCCCAGAAGGCTGCTATCGAGGTGCAGCAGGTTCAGTGCTGCTTTAACTCATTCTCTGCCACAGCAAAGATGTTGATTCTGGTCCTTCAGTTTCTTCCTTCGATGGCAAAGGAATATTTGGATGGCATTTTGGAAAAGGCTTTTCAATCGATCTGTTCTCAACAACAGGAATTAAAATAATGTCTCAAACCAGAGTGTGAAATTGTATTTAAATCCCTGAATATTTGGGTTTAAATGTAGGTTTTTACTATTCAAAGGGGAAACAACCCCTGTACATGTCAGGATAACCCAGAGTAACTTACCCAGGATTTACCCTGTCAATGACCTGCTCTATAAGATGCCACCCAGCTGAATCTTTTGGGGTTTTTTGGCAAGGTTCAAGCTATTTCCACATCTCTTTGCCTACAAATCTAAGCCTTTCATTTCTTATTTACCCTGACAATGTTTCAGGCTCCCATAAGCAGCACAGGGCCCAAAAACGGGTTTAAATGTTTAATATTTACTGCATTCTCTAAATAAAGAGCTTTAAATTCACTTTTACTCACGTGTGAATGGAATAGTGACACATTTCTGGTCACATAACACATAGACAGTCACACAAAGTGACCTCCCAGACCTGAAGTCCCACAGCCACCAGTGCAGCCCAGTCCAGCTTTGAGTGTTGCCTTGGGCCATCAGCCTGATCATGGGCAAAAGTGACATTAAAAGAACATTTTATGTTCTTTTATCTTAGAAATAGGACCCACAAAACAAAGATCATCCCTGCTTCAACACCACTGGGATGCTGATTCCTGCCCTGGCTGGATTCTGCTCTTGGGACACCAACCCATCTCACTAAACCAGCTTTTCAGATGGCTAAAGCAGCCTAAGTCTTCTTGAGTCAATGAGAAACACGACTTCACCTTCTCTGTGGAGCTGTGTCATTGACTTCAATGACACTTCCAAAACTTGCATGGTCAGGAAACCAAGCCAGTCATTCCAGATTCACACAGTGCAACTGGAATGAGTGGGCAGGATCAGCAACCCAGAAATCAGAGCTGCCACAGACCAACCTGAGCTGATAACACTGTTAGACCTCAACAGGAATGCTTGGAGACAGGATCTGAAGCCATCCAGCCACGCCTGGGTGGTTTCCATGGGCCCTGCTTTGATTTTCAGCCTGGTTTTCCAGGAATACAGAGAACCCAAATCAAAATCACACATTTATCCATAGGGAACTCACTGCAAGGACTTTCAGCTCCAGATCTGGTGCAACAAGGGATGGGTTTCTTTAAATCCCAATCATTCCATCCTATCTAAATACGTAGGCTGAGAAATTTCTTGGTGCATTTGCTTTGGGTCTCAGAGACAGAATGGGGTGAAAAATCACAGACTGGTTTGGGTTGGAAGGGACTTTAAAGATCCCTGCCACTGCCACCACTGCCCTGACAACCCTAAGGACACCCATAACCAGCTGCTGGCCCATAAGAACTCAAAGTATTTCTCTAGATGGACATAAATGCAGCCTCTTAAGGTCCCCAATGCAGGTGGCTTCACTGGAAAGAGCTAGACCTGAAAATCAGGACAAGGGTTCCCAGCCAAGCTTTCTACTGTGTGATCTCCTACAGGGCTTCTTCCTACCCGGCCCTTTGCTTTCCCTGATACACATTATTATCCCCATGTGATGCTTTAATGATCATTTCAGTGCAAGTTAATTATTAAGGATGCTGGTGCTTCCATTGTAAACCAGCCCCAAAGCACTTCCATCCACTGGTACACCTCTGAGACCATCCAGTCGTTGCTAAGCACAGAGCAGAGCAATGCTGTCATTAAGCATTAACACTATTCAGCACATCAACAGCATTATCCCTATTGACAGCCCCACAGGTTACAAGGTCACTGTGACCACTGTGCTCAACACAGAAGCCACCAAAGACTGAGGACAGCTTCAGGACCAGCTTCAAGCCAAAATGGACATGGGCACATCCCTAAACCCAAACAGGCTCGTGAGGTTTGAGCTCCAAAGCACACTCAGGTTACTAGGGGAAGCCAAAAGCCCTGTTGTTCCAGGGCTGGAGAAGGTCACCTTCATCATCACCCTCAGGCCATCAGAGTAATCCCTCTTATAGGGAGCACAAGCAGATGGAGGGTTAGATAAGAGAAATCCTTGAGAGCCCAGCCTGCAACATCCTTACGGAGACATCACATTAATCCCACTTCTTTCCTACCACTGTAGCAAGAAGCAGCCCCAGGAACTGAGGATGAGGAGGGTGAAATGTTCTCCTCCTTGCTCTACTTTAAATTCCCAGGGCATCTTACTTTTATCCCCACCAGTGGCTTGCTGCAAACACCCAAAGCTCAGCCAGCAAGAAACCAACCCAAACTTTCTCCCCTTGCCATCTAATCCCAAATCATCCCAGATTTAGGTAGAAATAGTTGTCTCCTGTTGCTATTATTACTCCTGCTTGTATTATTGTGCCAGTTTTCAGGTCCTTGATTGAGACATAGAGCCAGCGAGGGGGGAAAAAGCAAAATCCAAGCTGGGCTGGGTCTCAGCGCCATTTACAACCCAAATTTGCCAGGCTTTGAGGTTGGACTGAGGGATTTGGGCTGAAATGACACGGAAATGACAAATTAATAGAGCAAATTAATGGAGCAAATGGAATCAGCAACGTGGGGACGACAGGGACCGGCACACGCAGCCACTTAATGACACACACGCCTTCGTGGATGAGGCAGAGCCGTGGGAGGGCCCCAGGCGAGGATGAGGCACCAGTTGCCTTCCTCCCACCCAGGCACGCTGCACCCCAGCCGCGCAGTGGGCTCAGTGCTATCCCCATCCAACACATTGCCCCCAAGGCATGGATGGTCAATGTGGACAATTGTGGTGTGTGCTGGTACAAGAGAGGAGGAGGAGGAAGAGGAGGAGGAGGAGGAGGAAGGACACAGCTAAACCTGCCCTTGCCAAAAGCCTCCTCATCTTGTGTCCTCCAAAAGCCCAGGGGTGAAGCAAGGCGTGCGTGACCCCACCACGTAGGTGTCCGTCTGTCAGCAGGTCCCTGCCTAATGCCTCCTCAACATCTTGCCCAATTCCATTCCCTTTGACACATCAAAGGCACTTTTCAGTTCATACAAGCTCCTTGGAGGGCACGCAGCCAGGAAAGAGGAAAAAGGAACCTTCCCAAAGCCGGCTCGACATGGTTAGACATCAGAGAAGCCACGCAGGAATGCCCCAGTGAGGAAAGCCTAGCAAACAGCCTCAGGAAAAGAGGGTTTTGCATGGTATGTGGTTAGAGAAACATCTTGTTTCCCTCTGGGAGCCTTCCCCATCGTTTCCAGCCTTGTTTGACTGCATCTCCCAGCCAGGAGGATTCTGCTGGGTCATTATCCACCCATTGGGAACCTGGGAGAGCGTCTTTAACGCTGCCTTTGAGCTGAAGCCATAAAGTCCCGTGGGCAAAGCAGCCGCCAGCATAAACGCATCCACCTCCAGGGGGGAATCAGTGATGGGAGAGGGAGGAAAGGGGTTTGGAGGATGGGAACAAGGCGGGTTTGATGCCGCTGGAGCCACAGACAGGGCTGAAGGGAAGTAACGAGTCATTACTGGGGCTGGAATGTGGCCAGGGTGTCTTGAAATACCAGCTTGCAAAACTTTCACCAAAAGACGCCAACGGAGCGGGTGTTTCGAGGATAACAGATCCGACTTTTCCCTCTGCAGCTGCCCAGTAAGGAAACCAACAGCAGGAATTAAGGCTGTAACAGACCCGGATCCCTCGGGATGCTCCGGGTCGGTTTGCTGAGCTCAGGACTCTGGGTAGGGCTGAAAGGCTCGTTTCTTTTCAGTCCCTTTGGCTCGCTGTGTGTGGAGAGGAATCCCTCCCCAGCGCTGATCCCATGGGATGCGTGCAGGTCTGGCTGCAGCCAGCAGAAGGCAGCAGTGAAGGTAACTTTTAAGCGCTTTTGGGATGTAAAGAGGGGTTTAAGGGGTTTTACCCATCTCCTGCATGCAGAGCTTTGCTCACCCTGTGCTGGAGCGATAGGACAAGGGGTGATGGGTTCAAACTGAAACAGGGGAAGTCCAGGTTGGAGATAAGGAAGCTCTTCCCTGTGAGGGTGCAGAGGTGCTGGAATGGTTTGAATGGAGAAGGTTTGGATGCTCCATCCCTGGCAGTGTTCAAAGCCAGGTTGGAGCAAGCTGCTCCAGTGGAAGGTGTCCTTGCCCGTGGCAGGGGTTGGAACTGAATGAGCTTTAAGGTCCCTTTCAAACCCAAACCATTCCATGATTCCATGACTGCTCCTGCAGAGGCAGCCATGGGTAACCCCAGCTGGGACTCGCTGCGTAAAGCACAGGGATGGCATCACTTGAGGCAGTCAAGATGCAAAGAGAGAAGATCTTTCCCATGGCAGGGGTTGGAACTGCATGATCTTGAGGTTCCTTCCAACCCAAACCGGGCTGTGATTCTATGATTCACCCAAACCCACTTGAAAACATAACATCAAATCCTGGCACGAGGCTGCAAGGACCATGAAGGAACCAAGAACTCACTGTTCAGTGTCACTGGACCCTTATTCCATCCCCAAACCTTCAACCTCTGTCCCCAACAGCTCCCTGTTGCACAGCACCCAGAGCCTCCCCCCTGCAATCCCTGCCAGCCAAGGGACGGAGGGCAATCCCATGGGAACATGGAAGAAGGGATGCAACCATGGCCTGTGTCCATGCAAAGCCTGTGGCTTTCTGCTGGCATTCCCAAGAGCAAAATCACTGCCCTCGTTGAGCAACAGCTTGGAAGGCAACAAGAAAAGGGCCCGAGATGACAGGGGTAGGATCCACCCTCCCTGGCTACGGGCAGCGAGCACCCCCTGACTGCAGGCAGAGCCCTCGCTCTATGCCCTGGAAGGGGCAGCAAGGCAGCAGAGGGGTCCACAGGCAGGTTCTGCAGTGATCAGCTGCCTTTACCCGAGCTCCACCACCCCATCCAGGCACCTCCAGCTTGTCTGTGGCTCCCAAATAGGCAAAGCATCCCTCAAACCCTGCCAAGATCCAATAGCAAAACCACTTCTTCCCTGGGGTTGAGCTGCATTGGCAGCCCGGGAGCAGCTCCAGGAGCTTCGCTTTGCTTCGTGTCCCAACATCCCATGTCAACCGAACACACTGGGAGTGAGAATTCCTGATTCCAGGAACGCTCCTCCAGCCTGACACCAGGAACAAGAGTTTCCAGGCAGAACTACAGCTCTCTCCAGCCAGCAAGCACATGGAGGAGGGGAACATGAACTACACCTCTGCCAATGAACCACCCAAAGCCTGGTGAGAGGTGGTAAGAGGGAAAAGCAGAGGAGGGAGCAGGGCTTCGTTATGCAACCGCGTTATCTAACGACCACAGAGACACCCTATAGGGGCTCTTTGTTTGCAGAGGGCAGGATAAAGAAATGCCACCAATATCTGAGTCACTGGTTCACCAAGAGGCTCCGGAGCTATTTTCAGGTGGAAACTTTTCCAGTTTCACATGATAATTTGGGAGGACTGGCTAATTCCCTGGCTCCACCCACCGCCTTGTAACACAGCTCCCTGCTGCCCTTGCATATATAGATAGGTATGGCCCTACCACCGGGTGCAGACAGAAGAGCCCGGAGACAGAGGAAACCCAGACTTCCTTCATTCCCAGCTGCCCTCTCCCCACTCCCACCATGAAGAAGGAAATCCTGACCCTGGCCTTCGCTCGAGCCGTCTTCGCCGAGTTCCTCTCCACCCTCATCTTCGTCTTCATCGGCCTCGGCTCAGCCCTCAAGTGGCCCTCAGCCCTGCCCAGCATCCTCCAGATCTCACTGGCCTTCGGCCTGGCCATCGGCACGTTGGTGCAGGCGTTCGGCCACATCAGTGGTGCCCACATCAACCCGGCCGTGACCATCGCCTTCTTCATAGGGAACCAGATCTCCTTCCTCCGGACGCTCTTCTACGTCATTGCCCAACTGGTCGGGGCCATCGCTGGGGCTGGCATCCTCTATGGGGTGACACCGGTCAATACCCGTGGTAACCTGGCCGTCAATGCGGTAAGTACCCCTACCTGGACACGGTTCACCTTGCTGTGAGGCTTCCCCTTCCCTTCTGAGGGGGTAGCTCGTGCCAGCGCCAGCTTGGAGAGCAGAATCCATGCGGAGGGTCCATCTCAGTGCATTGCATAGAGGGATGGGAATGGGCTAGGAGCAAACCCCGGCGTAGCCAACAGATTGACATGACAGATTTATTGTGTGGGGTAATAAATGGCATGTTTTTTTCCCTCCTTTAATAAGTGCTTCCTTTATCCTAAGGGCCTGAGTGAGTCACCAGCACCATTGAGATGTTCTTGACTGCAGCATCTCCACCTGGAGATTAGTGCTGGGATAGGAGCTGTGCCAGGACAGAGGCTGGAGGGCAGGGAGCAGAGCCAGCATGGGCAGGGGGAGCAGAGCCCACTGGCACCGCTGCACTGGGGGAACTGGGGACGGGAGGAGGATGGAGAAGAGGTGAAGCATCAATGACGGGGAGGCAGCTGGCTCCTGGAGGAGAAGGGGGGACATTGGCACCCTATGTGATAAATGGGGATGAGGAGTTTGTCTCAAACCACCTGAAATGGGAGCAGTGGAGCTACTGCTCCAACCACACCAGGTCTGGACCCCTGGGATCAGCATAGACAGAGGGTTCAGTCACTAGGGTGAGATGCTGTGTGCATCTCGCTCCCGCATGCTCTCGGTCCCAAACCAGTCAGCTTTAGCTAAAAACCATGGGTCTTGGGGCACTTTGTCCTTCCCAAGCCCAATGGAGCCCGGTCCATGTGACAGATCCCACTGGTGAGCACAAAGGCACTGGGACAAGACCCCAGCCTTCACCCCAACCCTCTCCCTTCATCCCGTGCCCCTCAGCCTCTTGGGGAGGTGCTCCACAAAGCAGAGGGGAGACGAATCAGGATGCAACAGCTTGCAAGGATGAAGCGGGAAAGAACCAGAGGGAAATAGGAACAAATCCATGTGGGATTTGATGGGAAATCACCGAGTGTAGTGGGGACAAGCAAGTGGAAAGAGACTGGAGAGTGCTGGGAAGGGAGAGATC
The DNA here is from genome assembly GCA_026283785.1 of Coracopsis vasa. Taxonomy (NCBI): domain Eukaryota; kingdom Metazoa; phylum Chordata; class Aves; order Psittaciformes; family Psittacidae; genus Coracopsis; species Coracopsis vasa. The sequence goes on from JANHGB010054492.1 coordinate 15,252, forward strand.
AGGAGAGAGGCAGATTTGGGGCCAAGAAAGGTAATTTCTTCCTTTTCAGGGAAAGAACAGCACCTTGTGCCCAAAGCCTGGGCAGGGGACCTGGGGGGGGCTTCTCTTGCATGGCTTTGCAAGCCCGAACCCACCAGCAAAGCACTTTAAGTGGCATTGCTGAGCCCTAGGGACGGGTGACGACTGTTGCTTCTGCCGGTTGACAGCTCAACAACAACACAACCCCTGGGCAGGCCCTCGTGGTGGAGATCATCCTCACCTTCCAGCTGGCCGCCTGCATCTTCGCATCCACGGACAACCGCAGGAGCGGCAGCGTGGGCTCCCCAGCACTGTCCATCGGGCTCTCTGTTGCCGTAGGCCACTTGGTGGGGGTGAGTGTCCAGGGAGAGGGTCCTGCTGGGACAGAGCTTCCCAATGCTCCCAGAGGGAGCTGCACTGGGAGAGCCGATGGGATGGAGCGGGGCTCCTTGGCCATGGTGATGTGGGGAAGGATGACGTCCATCCCAACCTCTCTGCTTCTGGGAAGTTGTCCCTCTCTGCTAAGCCAGAGGTGAAGATGAAGAGGCCAGGTTAAGATGCTGCATCTTAACCTGATCTTCTTCCCACTCCAATAGATCTACTTCACCGGCTGCTCCATGAACCCAGCCCGGTCCTTCGGGCCCGCGGTCGTCATGAGGAGGTTCAGCTCAGCACATTGGGTGAGCATCAGTGCTGGGACCAGGCTGGATGAGATGCAGGGCAAGGGGGAGGGCAGTGATTGCCACAGGGCTGGATGTTTTAATGGCTGAAAGGATAAAAGGGGCTGGAGAACACAGGAGGTTGTCCCCATTGATGAATGGATGGGGAACAGGTTATCCCCATAGCACAGAGCCAGTATAGCCCCCCATACAATGGTGCACAATGAGCTACGGCATCATCTGATGTCCATAAAGCCCATAGAGAAGCACAGCTTTGGCTTTCCACTCACCTAGTGAAGCTGCAGGCTCAGACCCAAGCCTTGAGGAGCAGGCTTGGTGCTTCCTTTCCAGCACACCACATCTCTGCACTCATAAAGAGCTTGATGTCTTCAGGAAGCAAAGCTTGAAGGGATTTCAGCCCAAGGAGTCTACTGGGATGGGTGTTTGCATCTCTGCATGGCACAGGAGATGCGGAGCAGTGAGGGATGCTGGAGTGATGGCTGGACCTGGGGCACCATCCTCCAAGACCTGCTCTCACCCTCTTCCTTGTTTGCTTTCTAGGTGTTCTGGGTTGGACCCATCCTTGGGGCTTGCTTGGCCTCGCTGCTCTACTTCTACATCCTGGTCCCCTACTGCATGAACATGTCAGATAGGGTTGCCATCGTCAAGGGCACCTACGAGCCAGAGGAGGAGTGGGAAGAGCAGAGAGAGGAGAGGAAGAAATCCATGGAGTTGACCCCACCGTAGGAAGAGTTGGGAAAGAGCAAGCGGAAGGAGGGGAGGAAGCTCCACACATGGGCTCATGTGTGCACCAATGAACACATCCAGCTACAGCAGACTCTTAAGCAAAAGTCTTACACCCCAAAGACCACCTGTGGCTATGAAAGGAGAATGGCAGTGTCTGTATATAACCCCTCTCCATGAGTGTGAGCCTTAGAACCCCTCCTAAGCTTAACTGCAGCCAGCGAAGGCATCTCAGCCCAGGGCAGCCTCAACTGCACCTTTGCACCCACTGGGCTGCATCCCTGCCCTCCTGGGTGCCAGTTCAGCACCACTGGCAGAGGCCTGAGCCCGCATGTGCTGGTGCACACAGGATTTGACCCCTGCATCTGATGGCCCAGGGGATGAAGACCCCATGTAGACCCCAGCAGAGAAGAATGATCGCTTTGGGCAAGGTGGGTGCAGCCCAATCCCCCGCTTCCTCCCCGCCACAGGGCCAACGCTACCCATAGATGCTCTTTGGCATGCATTAGCTGGTGCTGGTGAGTCCTATTTATTCACGGCTGCGGGAAGAGCCGTGATTTGTGCCTTTTGTGCCGAGATCTTTGTAATATAGGATGTTATTTATTGTGAATAAAGGGAATTTTAAACAAGCCACGGGCACCAGATTGCAGGAGTAAAGAAGGGATGAAGACATCCCAAAGGGCAGCTCTTGGACCCCAAACCCTGTGGGCACTGGCACTATGGGATGGTGATAGCGGTGAGGATGAACCAGTGCAGGGGATGCCTCAGAAGCAGGACCCAGGTGCAGGGCAGCGTGAAGCCCATCGGCAGGGCTGGCACGAGCAGGGAGGAGCCAGCAGCAACGCTTCACGCTCCAGTTTGACTCAGGCTTTCTGCCATACCAGTTCTCCCACTGGTGCCCTCAAAAGCTGACCCACAACGCTCCCAGCCCCTCGCCGGGTGCCAAACCCACACCTTCGCCCTGACCTCCTGCTGCAGCCCTGCTCTTCCAGTTCTGCCACCACCCTCTGCCAAAGCTCCAGCCTGGCCATGGGGACACCGGCTCCATCCCTCCCTCTGGCTTCCCAAATCCAGCCCCACACAAAGCTCCATCACAGCCCCTCGTTGTGCTGCAGAGATGAGGCTTCTGCTGAGCACAGACCCCGAAGGAGGTGGGAGATGCTGGTCCAGGAGGTACCTGATGCAGCTCGATGCCCATCAGATGGGTCATGCCCCCTTTACATGGGGGATGGGCAGCATCAGCCCTATTTTAAGCAGCTTTGCAACCCAGGCTGAGCCTGGGTAGCAGCAGATCCTTATTCCTCATTTTCCTTTGCCCTCCGTGCTCTAACACTCAACACAAGAGATGGGTGACAAGCAGGAGGAGAAAAGGAGGTGGGAAAGCCCTTAGTTTGGGTCACACAGAGCTAGGGAGCTAAAACCTGCACCCTGCCTTAACCCTCCCCTCCTCAGGGATGGGATGAGGCAATAACCCCTCTGTGCCTCAGTTTCCCCTTTCTTAAGGGGGGAGAATAATAAGCCCTTTCTCATTGGGAAAGGACAGCACGATTGCACATGGAATAAGGATGCTCTCCAGACACAAGCCCCAGGGGAACATTAAAGCACCTCCAGAACCCAGAGACACCCCACAGCAAAGCATGGGGCTGGTCAGCATCCCCAAAGCTGCATCCAACAACCTCCTTCCACTGCAGCCCTGCACCCTGAGGATGCACCCAGAGGGTACATTGAGAGCAGGGAACCTTGAGCATCCCCCTCTCTTTGCTGATCTAAACCCCATGCAGCATCCAGGAGTCCTGGCATACCCCATACCCCATAAAGGGACTTGGGGACCACCACAGCACCCATGGAGGGGCCCAGCTCACAGCAGCCTTTCCAGTGTGCCCAACAAGCAGGAGGAAGGCAGGCTGGGTGTGAGCCCTCCATGGGATGAATCAGAGCATCTGCCACAGCAGCTCTGCGTCAGCACACAAAGCAGCCAGGGCCTGGCTTGAAAACACAGGATGGACCCAGGCAGGGCTGGGGGCACAAGCAATGAACCCCCCTTCCCCATTGCACCCTCAGTCAGAGTGAACACAGGCCGGACACCAGCAGCATCCTGCCCGGTGCAGAGCTCTGGTCGCACCTTCCCCCCCCAGCTTCGTGCTGGTCCACGTTGGATGCAATCCATGGCAGAGAGGTTGCATTTAATCCAGCCCAAACCCTGGCATCCTGCATGGGATGTGACCTCACCTCTGCCAGGGCATGCACAGGGCAGAGCCCAGGTCATGGCTGGGGAGCCCCAGGGTCCTTCTGCCTGTTCTTGCCTGCCCAGGGATGGGAAGAGCAATGCTTAAATCCAGAGAAATTTGGGTCTTTTGGAGCATTCCAGCCCTGTTTTGAATGGGGCTGTTTCTGCTGGGCCCCAGCCTTATGGAAATGGCCATTCCAGAGGGAAAACACCCCCTTTACTGCAGCAGAGAACACAAGGTCTGGTATAATCCCTGGGCATCCAAACCAGCTTTACCTGCAGTGCACACCAACACAGTCACAGCCCTTTTCCCTGCTTCTCCCTGAAACAGGAGCTGCCGTTCCAGCAGCACCATCTCAGCACACCCCTCTCCACACCATCACCCACCCTTCCTATGGCCACAGGGATCCAGCACTGGTTGGGTTATAAGGAAGTGAATTAAATCAGTGTTTTCTATCACCGGTTCCTCGCACATCCCCTGGTTTAGGGGTCCCTCAGGTGAAACCATTGCTCTGCAGCGCATCCTTCTTGTACCTCTGTGCCATAATGAAGTGCAGTTACCCCCTAAACACACCTACCAGCAGTTGCTTTGCACCAAGAGCATTTCACAGACTATTTCTGATTCTAGAGCATCTTTTCCATTAACACAGCTTTAAAAAGGTCTGGTTTTGTTCTGGCAAGGAGGAAAACCCCAATTTTTCCCATGTTGTACAACCTTGAAACCTTATATCTCCTCACGCATCAAAGAGCTTCCAATCTGCTCAAGGAAGGGCTCTTTGTGCAGCATCTAAAGTCCCTGAAACACAAGCTTGCTGGGCCATTGTAGACACAAGGGAGGGAATCAAGTGCTTGAGGAGAAACAAGACCTTGTGGCAATATCCCCATTAAACAAGGGTATTTTCAATAGGTTGTAGGTGCCTCTTTGCCTCAGCCCTTGGCAAAGGGTCAGCCCAGCTCCCTCCATCACTCTGCCCCTGCGCAAGAGGGGATAACGCTGCACAACCTGGGAGCGCATCCCTGCTACCAGCACTGGGCTTTGCAATCCCAAACGGGGTTTGCTTTGCTTCCAGCTGCAGTTGGACTTCCCATGAAAAGCACCTGGAGAACAAAGCAAAGCAAAGCCCTTGTTGAGAGCAGGGTGATGATGAGAGATGCAGACACCCTGGCCAGCACCAGGGCAGATGGAAGCATCACAGAGGGGGACTGCAGCCCACCAAGCGCTGCCGCAAAGGCCAAGTGGTCCAGGGAAGCAAAGACCCCTCCTGGAGGGGCTTTGCTGGAGAGCCCCAAGCAGCCAAGGACCAACTCAGGAGCCACAAAGAAGCCAAGATGGAGATGTTCTCCCTTTGCTGCAGCTCCACAGATGCGAGAGGCTCTTGAGATGCTTCCTGTGCATCATCCAGGGCAGAGGAGAAACCTCTGCAGGGAGGCATGGCAGCGCCGGGCAGGATGCAGGATGTTGGTGTTAGTCACGCTCCAGCCTGTGCCAGCACCCACCTCCTCTTGAGCACATGCACCCAGCTTCCCCCTCCTACTCAGCCTCTGCCCAGCCTATAGGTGCTGCGGTCCTGGTGCTGTGAGCCAGCAGCAGCAAGGGCCCACAGCCACCCTTCCTGTTGGCAGCTGGAGCAGCCTCCACCTCGGCATCAGCCGCCTTCATCTGTGTTTGCTCATGGGCTTCTGTCACAGAATGGATGGGGTTGGAAGGGAGCTTAAAGCTCATCCAGCTCCAATGACCTGCTATGGGCAGGGACACCTTCCACTAGAGGAGCTTGCTCCAAGCCCCATCCAACCTGGCCTTGATGGGATGGAGCATCCCAGCCTTCTCCATTCAACCCATTCCAGTGCCTCAGCACCCTCACAGGGAAGAACTTCCTTATCTCCAACCTGAACTCCCCCTGTTCCAGTCTGAACCCATCACCCCTTGTCCCATCGCTCCAGCCCCTGATGCAGGTCCCTCCCCAGCATCCCTGTAGCCCCCTTCAGCCACTGGAAGCTGCTCTGAGCTCTCCACGCAGCTTCTCTGCTCCAGCCCCAATGTTCTCAGCCTGGCTCCTATGGGAGCTGCTCCAGCCCCTGAGCATCCTCGTGGCCTCCTCTGGCCTTGCTCCAACAGCTCCATGTCCATACACTGAGGACCCCAGCACTGCACCCAGTGCTGCAATTGGGGTCTCACAGAGCAGAGCAGAGGGGCAGGATCCGTCCCTGAGCTGCTGCTCACGCTCTGGGGGTGCAGCCCAGCACATGGGGGGGTTCTGGGCTCCAGCGCCCATTGACCTTAGTGAACCCTTCTGCTTTTGAGCCCCATCCTGAGCACTGGTGCAGTAACGTGGGACCAGTTCCCCTAACACAGCCCTTACCCAGTCGCTTTCCCCAGCCCTGTGAATCCCTGCTTAAGCGCTGCTGAAATCCAACCTTGATGCCACCAAGCCAGGAAGTGCCTGGAAATGGAGCAAGCTTTGTCCATCTCCATTCCTGCATCTGAGGTGTCAACAAAAGCACCTTGGGTGCTCCATCTACCCCGGACCTGAATGCCCTAAACCCATTCAGAGCTGTTTGTGCTGGTCCCACCTTGGGACCGCCCTATGCAATGATGCAGAAGCAGCTTCAGTGACGGGTAGGAACTGCCTTGATTCCCACCCAATATCTGCCACGGTGTTTGCAATCCAAACAGTGCAGCAAAGCCCTGGCCCTGATCTGGAGACTCCTCTGCTCCATTAACGCTCCACGCTTGGCTTTTCCTCCCTAAGCTCCTCTTTTCCTCCTCTTTGCAGCGCTGTTTTCTTTGTGACCTACTTGATCCTCGCTTGCTGCTCCGGGCCCAGGTAAAACCTTTTCCTTTTGGCTTCCACACAGCCCTGCAAAACCAAGGATGAGTTTCCCTCTTGTTTCGAGCATCCCCAGCAATGTCAGAGATGCAGGCTCAGGCTGACCTGGTCCCATTGTAGTGGTGGCGGTGGGAGCTGTATTTCCAGCCTGATGCAGTTGTGGGATGCTGCAGCAGGGCATGGAAAGCTGAACTCCATCACTGTGGAGCTCTGAATGCCCATTGAATCCTCTGAATCCTGCTGCAGAGGGTGGTCTTTGCTGTCCATGGAGCAGGGCACTTATCACAGGAGCATCCCTTATCATGGGGACATCCCTCATCACAGGGGCATCCCTCATCGTGGGGACATCCCTTATCACAGGGACATCCCTTAGGACAGGGACCTGATGGTCTCTTGGTCTAGGAGCACCCCAAACCCACTCTGATCCCCACCAGGATGAGAGTCCCCCCTCACCACCCCTGCCACAGCCCTTTATGTTGTGCTGCTGCTGCTCCCCTGACCGGTTCCTTCCCTTGCAGGAGGTATTTCCCATGGAATCTCATCCTGTTGAGCATCTTTGTAAGTAGCACGTCTGGACCACGTCTGCCCTGTCCCTGCCCCCAGCCTGGCTCCAAGCGGGAGGGATGATCCATGTGGATTCCCGTAGGAAGCAGGAATTTCATCCCCTCCTTGCCCTGCTCTTGGGCTGAGGAGCTGTGATTGAGCTGGGCTGTCCAGCTGCTCAGTGGTGGGAAGTGGGGTAGGTGCTGGCATCCTATACAATAGGGATGGGATCATAGAATCAGCTGGGTTGGAAAAGGCCTTTAAGAGGATCAAGTCCAACCATTACCCCAGGAAAGAGGGATGGAGAAGGTGGCCTGCCCTTGGTTTAACCTGCCCCATGGGTATCAATCATGGAGGATTAGGAGCTATGTGAAAACTGCTCCTCTTGAGCATGTGTGAGGTTTCCCTGCCCTTATCTCTGTACCTGGAACGTCTCCTCTGTTCCGTGTCCCTCCCTGGCACAAGAATGCAGAAGTAACGTGGTTCTTCTCCCCTCCCAGACTCTCTCCATGGCCTATCTCACTGGGATGCTCTCCAGGTAGGTTGAGCACAGGTCTCTGGGTGCTTCTGGTGCTGGTCCCTGCAGAAAAAGCCTTCCCTATGCCTGGAATAGATGGGTCGCTGATGCCTGGAGCTGCTCCAAAGCCTGAGCTTCCCTATTGGAAATGATCCTAAAGCCAAGACCTTTGGTGACATCCCCTTCCCTGTCACAGCTGAAGGACCCATAGCCCTGGCTATGCTAAACCCTGCAGGAGAGCACTGGAGAGCCAGGGACAAGGCAGACCCTGCAGGGATGGGCTCTAAGCCACCACATTCCCTGTGGTCTCCCCTTTCCCACTTGGGCCCATGGGGCTGCAGTGGGACAGGGAGGCCTTTTCCAGCTCATTCCAGGTTTCTGTACCCTCGCTCCCTTGTGCCTGCGTTGTCCCTGTTCCAACAGGGCCAGGCTCAGCCCTGGCTCACGTGGGGCCCTGGTGATGCAGCAGCTGAGCCAGTGGGTGGTGATGGATCCGTGCTGGGACAAAGAGAGCAGCAGCTTCAGCAGTGAGGGGGGAAAGTGCCAGTGATGCTGCTCTGGAACCACACCAAAAGGGTGATGGAGGCTGCCTTTCCCTATGGCAAACCAGTGCTCAGGCACCCAGACCCACTCCAACAGCCTCTCCGCATCAAATCCCTCCTTTTCCAAGCACATCCATAGCGTAACAGTGGTTGCAGCTTTCCCAGTGATATTTGCCAGTCTATTTTCATTCCCTCCCGGTTGGAATCCTCCCCCTTCTCCATCTGTCCATGCACAGGGAGCTGCTTACAGCACATCCCCATCTCTGCTGCTCCTGAGCTCCAGAAGTGCCTCCTGCCCTTGTTTAAAGCAGGAGGAAAACCCAGTTACTCTCGTTGTGGTGTTCCCTGCTCTTCCCTTTATGCATTAAAGGGGGGCATTGACCATTTCAGTGCCATTTGTGCCCCTGGGATTCCCTTTCCTTGCACATCTCTGCTCAGCTGCTGTTGTAACCCCTCTTTGCACGTGTCCCTGTTGCTCTTGGCAGTTACTACAACACCAAGTCGGTCCTCCTGTGCCTGGGGATCACAGCCCTGGTGTGTCTGTCTGTTGTGATCTTCAGCTTCCAGACCAAGGTGAGACTCTGCTGCTCAGCCCCTCAGGGAGCAGCAGCTCACACAGGGTCAGGCGATGCTGGGGTCTATGGGGCTCTGGATACAGGAGCAACCTGAGGGATGCTGGGTGGAAAGTGGAGGTTGTGGAGTATGAGGGGTGAGGGATGTGTCAGGGTAGAGATGGGGCTGGAATAGGGGGGTTAGGCTGTGGGGTACAGGACACTGCACAAACGTCTATGATGGGCTTCTGGGGTTGAGGTAGGTGATGAGTACCAAGTCCCTTGCCTATAGCAGTAAAGGGGGTATGGAAAGCGTTTGGCTCTGTGTGCCATAGAATCACAGCATGGTTTGGATCGAAGGGACCTCAAGATCATTCAGTTCCAACCCATCACCCCCCTTGTCCCATCGCTCCAGCCCCTGATGCAGGTCCCTCTCCAGCATCCTTGTAGCCCCCTTCAGCCACTGGAAGCTGCTCTGAGCTCTCCACACAGCTTCTCTGCTCCAGGCTGGTGCTGGGCTGTAGGTGCAGGTGAAGCAGGATGGGTTTGCTGCAGGAGGTCCCTCCCTATGGCCCTGGGGGGGTTTGGGTGCCCTCACCTGCCCCATTTCATTGCTCTGCACCTCTAACGTCCTGCTCTTCACCCCCACAGTTTGACTTCACCTCCTACCAGGGGGTGCTCTTCGTGATGCTCATGGTCCTCTTCTTCGGTGGCATTATCCTGGCTGTGATACTGCCCTACCAATATGTGAGTACCGAGCTGTGCCCTCCATCCCCCCCCCAGTGCCACCATCCTGGTGTGAGGCTGGAGCTGAGCTGCCTAAAGCAGGGTCTGGATGGAGAGGGGGGTCCCAGTGCAGAAGGAACAGGCGATTGTGGTACAGTCGGATGTCAGGTTCAGGACAGCACTGGGCTGGGGTTTCTGTCCTGGAGCTGTGTGGTGATCCCATGGCACGTCCCATCCCAGTGCCTCAGTTTCCCCTCCAGTAACACCAGTGTAATGAGCACATTAAAGCATTGTCCTGCCCCATGGAGGGCTCCTGCTCCACGTTCAGGGCAGGACAAGTGCCATGGGGTGTCTGTCTGTCTGCCCAGACCTGGCTGTGTTCACACCACCCCAGCTCATGGGAAAGCACCTCTGAGGGTGATGACAGGTTCTGGTGAAGGGTGACCCCCTTCATGCTCTTCCATGGGTCCATCCCTTTCCTATGGCCTCACTGGTCACTGCTGGCATTGGCTGTGCTTGTGACCCCATTGCATTGCATTGCGAGCTGGTGGTGACCACACGTGATAGAGGCTTCGCCATGACAGGATGGGGTGTCTGGTCTCCATCCAGGAGTGTCCCATTGTGTGAGGTGGTGATGACAGAGGGAAGGTGTGTGGGGCTGTGCATCAATCACCCACAGCTGGAGGTACCCAGCTCCGATCACAACCAACCCTTAACTCACCTCCAAATCCCTGCCATCCCACTTGGCTCTTCTGGGTACCTGAGTCACGCTTTGAGGGCCAGACCTGCACCGATGCTCCCTGGTCTCACTTTGCTGATGGACTTGGGTATCCAAGCTTGGGTTCTGGTTGTCTTGGCTGGAGATGCAAACGTGCGGGTGCAGCAGCTCCCAGGGCCAAGCCATTGCCATGAAGCTGTTGAGAGAACTGCTCTTTATCTTGCAGTGTCAAGATAAGCATAGCTCGGGGCAGGCTTGTAATGGGCTTGTCTCTGAGGAGCAGGCTGCGAGCTGGGGTTGAATCAGCTCCATGTGGGCACCTCCTCCATCAGCGCTGCTCTGCTGCAGTGGGAGCGTTGCTCCTCATCCCAGTGACTTCCCTGCTGGGATTCCAGCACTGGGACACCTTGGAGTTGTAGCTAAAGCTGGATCTGGCTCTTGCAAGTGTTTGGTGTTGAGTCCGATGGGATCAGCCTTGCCTGGGTAACAAACACCTTGTGGAGCTGCTGCAGAAGGTGTTTCCATCAGGATAGTGCCAAGAGTTTTCCATAGGGACACGTGGTGAAGGAGGCTCTTCAGAAACCCAAATGGACACCAAGGCTGTAGTGAGAGGGGAAACTGAGGCACAGTGAGATGTGCTTTCCCATGGGAAGATCCACCATAGGAACCGTGCAAGTGATGCGAGTCCATCCCTGTCTATTGGAGCCCTTTCCCTCCCTTGTATCCTCCCCGTTAGAACTCAGCCCTCTCCTGTGCACATCCTCATGGAGCAGTTTCCCCCCAGGCACTGACTGATGGATTCCTTGCCTTTAGGTCCCTTGGCTCCATGCGATCTACGCTCTGCTGGGTGCCATTATCTTCACTATGGTGAGTGGCTGCTGCTCCCGGGAATGTGCTGGCAGGGAAAGCAGCAGGATCGGGTGCTTTCAGCCTGGAATGGGAAGAGTGAAGTGTTGAGATTGCGGAGCTCAGGAGTAATTGCAGTGACCTCAGCCCCGTCCCGAGGTGCTGGTGTACGTGACAGCGCCGGTGCTGAGCGTGGTGCCATTGGCAAACCCATGCTCTATGCGCAATACAAGGTGTGAACAGCAGAAAACACCTTAGATCCAGGGGGAAAAGGAGAGGGAAAAGCCGGGATCAAGCTGCGGCAGAGCAGTGGGAGCCGGGATGCGGGGTTCGGAGGAAGCAAAGTCACATTGGAGCCGATGGAGCAGGAGCAAGCCAAGGACTGGGAATGAGTTGGACCAGCAGGAAGCCAGCGGGAGGCCATGGTTTGGGTTTAAGGCTCATTGCAGGCAGGGAAAGCCCTGAAGCCAAGCAGCTCCTTCAAGGGATGTTGAACAGGCCCCATTGCTCCTCATTGCTCCCTGTTGGTCCCTGCTGCCAATGTCTTCCCAAAGCAGCGATGGGAGTTGTCTGGGAAGATGCTCGGTGTTCCCTGGAGGTGGGGGGGGGTCAGGAGGAGGCTGCCTTGGGCTTCAAGGCGGTGCCCACTGGGCACGTGGTGAATAAGAGCAGTTGAGCAATTGCATTTCTTAGCTATAGAAGTCATTGCAAGGCAGCTCGGCTGCTCCTGCTGTGATTCACGGCCCAGGACTGCTCCATAAAGTACAAGTGGGCTCAACATCACTTAATTACCCCATAAACTTCAGTCAGAACCTGACAAGGAGCCTTCAGCCCAGCCTGATGGTGTCTGGAGAGATCAGTTGTGATTTATGGCTGGGGAGGGCAGAGGTGCCGCTTGACCCCAGGCCATAGCAAAGGTGCCAGCCTTGGAGAGCTCTGTCTGCTGAGTGGAGGTGAGATGGGAGATGATGTTGGGCTTGAAGCGATGCCACGAGGTGCAGGCGTTGATCCCAGCTTTGATCCCGTGTTCCCACTGTGCTGGTTTCAATGTGCCAAGAGCTTGGTGGTGGTTGGTGTTCAATCCCCTTGGGATCTGGGGTTTCCTGCTCTCATTGTCCTGGTGCTGCTATGTTGGGTCTAGGCCACCTTCTGAAGTGAGGAAGTTGGGAATAACAAGGAGAACAATTCCAGAGCGGATCCTGGGACACATTTGGGATGGAGGAAGCATGAAGGAAAAGGCCTGGAATGATAACTGGGCTCTGGCTTCGAGTGTTAAGAAGTGAAGGAAGGGGAAAGTTGCAGCTTGTTCAGAGCCTTTCAATTGCAGCTACAGCCCATAAAAGGGGGCTGCGTTTCCCCTGGGTGCAGTGAAGCAATGGGGGGGAGTCCTCTGTGCTCTCACCTCCCTGTGCCAAAGCTCCATGTAACCGCACTGCCTTTCCCCCCATCTCCTCCCAGTTCCTGGCATTCGATACCCAGATGCTGATGGGGAACCGCCGGTACTCGCTCAGCCCTGAGGAATACATCTTCGGAGCCCTCAACATCTACCTGGACATCATCTACATCTTCTCCTTCTTCCTCCAGTTCTTTGGCTCCAGCCAGGAGTGAATGCAGCGAAGCAGCAGCTCTGCTGCCAAGATGCGAGTGTTGGGAAGGGATTCCAGTCAGAGGGTTAAATCCAACCAAACGAAACCAAATCCACCCTTTCTGGCCCCAGCTCCATCCATCCAGCTGAGCAAAGCCCCCGGGACCCCCCTGCAGCTTGTACATGTGCTGTTAGGTCTTTGTGAGCCAGAAAGCAAAGCAGGGCTTAAGTGTTCTGTGTCTTCTGCTCCCTCCATCCTCCTGAGCTCAAACCAGACCAGAGGCATGAGACCATCACCTTCTGCTCCATAGAGGCTGTTGGAGTCACCTGAGTCCTTCGCCTCTTGGGCTGCAGAGCAGCTCTGCAAAGGGAATAGAACATTAAGGAGTAGGGAATTTTGCTAGGAAAAGCAGCTGAATGAAGGGGAAAGGCTCAGGGGAATCCTTTCTCTCCTGCATCCATTGGGAGAGATAGATTCCTGATAGTGCCTGCTTTTAGGAATGCAGAGCACGGGATCACCTACGGATGCCCCAGCAAGCAGTCCTCCAGGCACAAGGGAAACTGCTGCTCAGGACGTGCAGTCTCTTTGAGGACATTCCTCATTCCTTAAAGAAGGAATTCTTGTGTGTCCTTTGCTGTGGGGCTGGGGATTTTCTTTCCTTCCTTCCCAGGGTGGGATAACAGGATGTTAACTGATGTGGATTTGCCTCCCATCCAAGGGAACGCAGATGTCAGTTCTCCCTGGGGAACCTGGGAGAGGGGTGATCCCATGGGAGGATTATTGACAGAGATGGAAGAGGCTGATGTTCAGAGCCTGCAAATCCTAACGTGGGGAATGAGAGGCCACATCCTGACACCCCCCATAAGGATCTGCTCCTTCCCAAACCACCTTGGGTGTGTGAGATCAATGAGTTTAAATGGGTACAACCCCCAGACCGAGGTGAATTCCTGCTGCCCCAAACCAAACCCTTCTGTTGCCTCTTCCTCCTGCTCCGGCCCTTTCCCAGCTCTCCTACCCCAGACAGGGATGTCAGTGAGGGCACTGGTGGTAACTTTCCACCTTGCCCTTGCTCACATTCCCCTCTTTGGGGGCTCAGCTGGCTAATGTCTAACCCTGGAGATAAGAAGCCTTTTGCTCTCATTCGAGACGCGATCCCTGCTGCTGATAGGAGCCCTATCTCCCATCGCCCCGGGAATGGCAAATGCGTCACGGAGCTGCCTCCAGCGCGTTGGGAACGGGCTGAGCCCCAACGCTCCATCCCGCACGTTCCTCTGCCCCGGCTCTCCCCCTTCACATGTTGTATCCCCCGGCCACACGTGCTCTGGGCACAGGAAAGTTACTGCACGCAGGGAACTGCTTCACCCCCATGGCCGTGCTCATACAGGGGTGCAAGAGACACCTTCACCTTTAGCTTCCTGCCCAAAGCAACAAGGAACCCAAATCCCAAGTGGTTTTAGGGGAGAAAAGAGACTCCTTTGCATTGCATTGTGTTGATTTTGCGTCGTATTGCATTGCACTGATTTTGCATTGAATTGCATTGATTTTGCATTGAATTGCATTGATTTTGCATTGAATTGCATTGATTTTTTCCATTTCACTGATCTGGCATTGCATTGCACTGATTTTGATTTTCACTTATTTGGCATTGCACTGATTTTCTATTGCATTGCACTGATTCTGCATTGCATTGCATTGATTTTTGATTGCGTTGCACTGATTTTGCATTGCACTGATTTTGAATTTCACTTACTTGGCATTGCACTGATTTTGTATTGCATTGCATTGATTTTGCATTGCATTGCATTGATTTTGCATTGCATTGCATTGATTTTGCATTGCATTGCACTGATTTTGCATTGCATTGCATTGATTTTGCATTGCATTGTGCTGATTTTGCATTGCATTGCATTGATTTCATGATGCACTGATTTCTGCAGAGAAAGACACAGATTGAATTGCTGAGCAGGCAGAATTGGGAGAGGGAACAGCAGGAGAAGCACCTACAAGTTAATGGAATAGGAGTTTAAAGTGGGAATTTTCTGGCTCAGACCCACGCAGGCACCTCTGGAATAGCAGATTGTGGCCGCCTTGTGCTCACAGCAAAAGGCCTTTGGGTGTTTCTGCTTTCCAGCTTTTGAGGAGGGAGAATGGAGCGATGTGATGAGTTCTGCCTCTGACATAGTCCCAAACCTCCTCCTCTGGAGGACAGCCCAGCCCAGAACCCTGCAGCCCCCATCTGTGTACTGGGACCCCTCAGCCTGGCCCTGGGGAGGAGAGCACGGAGCTGATCTCTGGATCTCTGGCTCTTTCCTTCTGCTGTGGAGGGACTTTGCTGCTGCTTCGTCCTGGCTTTGTGCTCTGGTGTGGGAAAAGCTTGCATGGAACCTGCTCCATCTCAGGCCACTCCAATGGGGATGGCTTCTGCCCCTCCACGCATGTGTCCTGTGCCCTCTTCTCTTGCCTCCATCCAAGCCACTTCCTCCCAAAGCCCTTGGGCTGAGCGGTGAGTAACGTGCTCAGGGAGGTGGAAGTCCTCATGAGGATGAGTAACACAGGATTAGGGGTGGGATGTAGCTTGTGGGCATGTTCCTCTGGGTTCATCGCCCATCCACGCAGGGGAGGTGCAGGGCTGCTTCTCTTCCTCCTGTGGGTGTCCTTTACCTGTGCTCTGCACCCTCTGGGCTCCGTGTCCCCTGCTCCTTGTGTCCGGTGAGCTCCTTGTAAATAGGGTTTTGTATTTTCTTGGGACATTGCTAATAAACTGGTGCAAAACTGCTGCTGTGAGGTCTCCTTGGAAGGAAGGGCTCAGATGATGCTTCATCCCCTTAACACCGAACATAGAACCAAGACCCTGCTCTTATGGCCCAAAGTTCTAATGGAGACCATTAAAGGAGACCCCATTAAACCATTAAAGGAGACCAGGCTGCCCCTTCCTTGCTTATGGCCAAGGATCAATCCTACACGAAGCAATCAGATGCCCCCGGCTCCAGCACAAGCATCGTGCATGAGAAGTAGGATCATGGACTCAACCAGGTTGGAAAAGACCAATCTCTTCTCCAGACTAAACCCCCCCAGGTCCCTCAGCCCTTCCCCATCACACTTGTGCTCCAGGTCCTGCACCAGCTCCTTGACTGGTTGGGCACAAGCTGCTCATGTTCAGCTCCATCAATCCAGGTCCTTTCCCATGAGCAGTTCCCAGCCACTCTTCCCCAAGCCTGGAGCGTTGCATGGGGTTGTCGTGTCCGAAGTGCAGGACCTGGCCCTTTGCCTTGTTGAACCTCATCCCATTGGCACAACCCATGTATTGGAGA
>JANHGB010054493.1:0-48289 GCA_026283785.1 Coracopsis vasa
TTTTGGGAACTCTGTAGGTTAAGTTTTTTCTGGGTATTATTTCTAGCATATAAGGTTGTCTTTTTAGACTTCAAAACTGCTGCATTTGCATCTATAAAAGTGACAGGTATGGTTGCACCCTGAGTTATTCAGTGGGTTGCAATAGGTGATCATAAGCTGCCCCTGTGCATCTGTTTTGAGGCACTGCTGTTTTTTAGAGCTTTGAAGTCTTCCATTTCATCTGTAGTCTCTTGTTCTGACTGTGGACAATAGAAGTAGAAAAATCCTGGTAGACTTAGTTGTTCAATTACATGAAATGTGGGGTCTGCTAAAATACCTTTTTATTTTTACTTTGTCACGTGATATCTGTATAGTCTGTATTCTCTTATTCGTGATATCTGTAATAGTATTTTTCAAGCATCCGTAAGCTGGAGCTGGCTTGTATATGTTGCAGCATTTTTTTTTTTTTAAAGACTTCTTCCTGGAAGCTAAGCATTTTGAATTGATTTTGAAGGATGCTATTAAAAGGTAATTACTAGTGGAAGTACCAAGTAAAATGAAAGCTTCAATTATTCAGGCTTCTGGAAGGAGGCAAGGTGTGGAGAAGGGATGGCTGTATGGGTAATTCGTATTTTTCAAAAGACCAAATAAAAACAGATGAAATGCTTAATGAAGTTATATGTGGTGAATTTTGCAGCATTTGAAAGAAACATTGGCTGCATACACCGATACTTTATTTAAACATAAGATTCAACTTTAATCCTGATAATGCAGGGATTCTTACAAAATGATAGTGGAAGATGAGATACACAGCATTAATTAGAGAGAAATGTATATAGGATATGGAGCTCAGGATGTTTAATCCTAAGAGGAATCTTGCCTTAAAACTTCTCAAAATTGATGGAATGCAGAGGCTGAGAGGGTCATTTGACTAAAAGCTGAAGGACAAGACACATGTAATGAAAGATCAAAGAAAGAAGAAAGCTTGGGAGACAGACAGAACAGGAGGGATTCTGTGCAGAGATACTGACAAGTTTTAGGTGGAAGTGGGCAGGTAACAGGGGAATAAGGCAACTGGAAGAAGGCCTTTAACATGGATTTTGCTTTGAGGTAACAAAGTAATCCAAGCTGAAGACCTTCACCTCTGTGATATTTCTGTGTGCAGAGGATTTGTTTCACGGGGTGGCAAGCTCTTAAGGAATGGATGTAGGGCTAATGAAGGTTAAACAGTTTAGTTTGGATTCCAGAGGTCAGAAGTTCACACCAGGCTAAGATTAAATTAAAGCTAAGCCTTTAGCTTTAATGGTTGGTTTAGCTTTAATGGATGGTTTCTAAATTTTAAAGATGTTTAGACTATATGAATTGGGCCACTAGAGGGGAGGTTCTATTCCAACAACTATGTCGAGAAAACAGATTATTTTCACTACAGGGGTGTTTCACTGCCATCACCCTTGAAGCTACAGTAAAAAACAAGCACAGGAACAGGCAATGAAGAGGACAAGCTTTCAAAATAAAATCACTGGATTCTGTATTGATTAAAAGAGTATTAATCATTCTGCCTTTATTTTCTTTACATTTTCCCTGCTTTACAGTTTTCTTCAGCAGAAATGTTATCCTCCACATCTTTTTTTTTAGGTGCTAGTGCTTTTGCAGATTTCTTGAATGTAGAATAAGTTTCCAGGAAGAGATAAGCAATGCCTTCTTGATGCTGTTAGCTGAATAAAAGAGTTTTATTAATTTTCTAAGACATTCCAAAACTTATGTATCAAAGTGTACATGCCTGCATTGGCTGTCTTCTATAAAAAAGACAAAGCTTGTTATCAATATCACCTCAGTCAGTGAACATGTTTGGTTTTGATACAGGTGAGACTTTCGGTGGTTTCATCTGTTCCATGTCACATCTTGATTTTCATTCTAGAAACACGTGAAGTACATTTACTAAGCTATCAATAATTTCAGTTTATGCTTCAAGCAGTGTTTGTTCATGTTCTGTGGAGCATTGATGAAAAGTCAGTCCATGGCAAGAGGAGAACAGCTTCTTGGCTTTAATGAAAAATAGCAGTGTGAGTCCAGGTCTTGTTTTGTTTTCAGTTTTCCTCACACTTTACAAGATCAAGAAACATTTCCTGTAAAAAGTGTCTGCCACCAAAAAGTAGTGCTGTAAATAAAGCACTGGTCCAGGTAAAATACAGGAAACTTCTCAGCACGTACTTCTTAAACAAATCAATTCATCTGTCTTTCTGTTTCCGAAGTGACAAATTGTGTAATACAAAAGCTGAGCTTGATAAACAAAGGCTGTCATATATTTCTATAAGAACTTAAAATACTGTCTAATATAAAAACAATTAATGCATTTATGGTTCAATGCAGTTCTAGGTTTTTTGGGTTTTTTTGTTTGGTTTGGTTTTTTGTTTGTTTTCTTTTTTTTTTTTTTCCTCTTTTTCTTCTATATGGGCTCTTTGCCCTGAACTGACATATGAAATGGATGCAAATTGGTTTTGAGTCATATTTAAGGCTGTTGTTCACTGATGAGATTCCATTTTTATAGCGCATAATGGAGGTAGATTATTTAGGACTGCTTTTTATAGTGCTCAGCTTAGCTCTTTACTGAAGTGCACAACCCCAGGTGCTTTTTTTCAGGGCTGTCCAGAGTGGGACAGAACATATTAGGGGCTGGCTTCTGGCCACCAGCTACCTTCTTCCCCATGCAACCTTCTGTGGAACAAACCTGGCCCTTCGTTTAGCACAGGTGAGATTTCCATCTCTGTGCCCCACTCAGGCTGGGTCAGGAGCTGTAGTGTAGTGCATGGAAATCTTTAACCAGAACTGTGGACTGAAACCTCAAGTAATAAGGAACAAAAACATATTGCGAAGTGCAATTCCTGACTAAAACTCCTGCATTTGGTTAGTCAAAGAGGTTCTGTTCTGTCATGTGGCTTTCAAATGTGTTGGGTATCATTAGGGCTTTCCTCATAGTTGGAATTGTAGGGGGTTGATTGCACTGTTTCTGCTAAAACATGATATCTGCAACTTATATCTTAAGGTTGTGCAACTCTTGTGGCCAGTGTTCAAAGTATCACTTTTACAGGATTTTAAGGCTGTTCATTAAAGCTGCTCTTTCCCATCATCCTGATGAGGTCTACAAACCTAGGCTTTAGCAAATTTTTATCTTTGTTCATTCTGAAACCAACTAAAATCACAATTAAAAGCGGGTGGATGATAGGTGATATTGAATGTCATAATCTCGAAAGTGAAAAAATTCTCTCTAACTTTTCCCAGTATGTAAAAATCTGGAGTAAAACAGGCACTGGGATGTCACCATGACAGCTAACATGTATCATAGTCTCAGGTCAGCCTCTTCCCTCAGGTCACCAGTGCTGTCATCAACACCAGTGTTCAGAGGCTTTTCTCGTGCCTGAAGCTCTGATGAGCTCAGCCATCATGCTCAAATACATGGAGTATAGAAATATAAATGTTAATGGAACTGTTCAGAAAATTTTTATGTCCCATCTTTTGACTGCCACAATGTTCTGATGTTACTGGGTCTGTCTAGCTGAGTTACCCTGCCTTATTCTGCTCAATGAAGAATATCAAAACATGTCATTTCTACTGCCTGTGTCTTTTCTTAGCCTGGAACTAAAATAAATGTGGCAGTATAATGTATTTCAGTTACATAAATATCTTTCCTCATCTGGTTAATTTTCCTTCCCTTCTCAACTTCCTACTGACCTCTTCACCAGTTTCCATCTCCAGGCAGAAGTATTTGTGACCTCCACTTTTAATCCATAAGGTAGTTAATTATGGCCTAACATCTAAGAAGCAGGAATGCAACTAGAATAATTGCTCACCTGCATTGTTGTGGAAAGGTCTAGAAAAGATTGCCAACCTAATTTAAATGCTTTGCAAATAGGTTCTCTGTGTGAAGTTATGGATACACAGTTACTTGGCATACAGCAGCAGCTTAGTGATATGATGTTGGAGGGTACTGAATTCCTGAGGGACTGCACCCATGGAAGGGACCCACGCTGGAGCAGTCTGTTCCTGAAGGAGTGCACCCAAGGAAGGGACCCACACTGAGCAGTTCGTGAAGAACTGCAGCCCGTGGGAAGGACTCATGCTGGAGTACTTCATGGAGGATGGTGTCATGTGGGAGGGACCTGACGCTGGGGCAAGGGAAGAGTGTGAGGAGTCCTCCCTGAGGAGGAAGGAAGTGACAGTGTGCGATGAACTGACTTCAGTCCTAATTCCCTGTCTTGCTGTGCTGCTGTGAGGAAGGGGGTAGAGAATTTGGGAGTAAAGTTGAGTCCAAGAAGAAGGGAGGAGTGGGGAGAAGGTGTTTTTAAGATTTATTTTTTATTATTATCCTACTCTGAATTGGTTGGTAATAAACTGATTTCCCCATGTCAAGACTGGTTTGCCTATGGCAGTAATTGCTGAGTGATCTCTCTCTGTCCTCATCTTGATCCATGAGCCTTTTATTGTATTTTCTCTCCTCTATCCAGCTGAGGAGGTGAGTGACAGAGTGACTTTGGGGGGCACCTGGCGTCTAGCCAGGGTCAACCCATCATATGGAGCTTGGCTTGATTTCAACCAGTGCATTATATTATCTTGGATTATGCTGATATGCCAATTGTCTTGCATTGCAAGTGGCAGCAGGTGAATGCTTCTGAAATGTAAGGACACTGCTCTAATGCAAAAGGATTTTTCTGTGCAATTTAGCACCAAGATTTTAGTAACTCGTAGCTGTCAATGGGATTATGAGAGATCTACATTTAATTTCAGATTTTTTTAAAACCATATTGAATCTACTTTTCATGTAAATTCCCTTAGGATCATGCAGTGCATTTCAGCAGAGGGACTTTTGGTAACCATCCAGAAATTTAGGATTGGAGTTCAGTGTTGCTACTGTTCTTCTCTAAGTTCTTGTGGGTGTAAAAAATGTGCGTGCATCACACCACTGCCATCAAATACCTGCCGACATCTGTTAACTGGGATGCAGGTGTCAAATACATCAAATGTATTTAGGGAAGAATAATCTACATTCCAAGAAGTGAAGAGATATTGCACTGTGTTGGCTGTGTAGTGTGGTGGCTTCTTGCTCCATCTGTGCACTTCAGAAGGGTCAATCTGAATTTGGCATAGCATGTATACTGTTGCATCTTGCACGATATCACATTGCTCATGGTGATTCAGAGTAATTTGTTTAACAGTAGAATGGTCTTTATTTTCAGGGTTTTTTTTAACTTGTTCTTACTGATTCAATTTGAATTTTATTCATAATTACAGAACTTTACAAATTAATTTAATAATGAATTTACAAAATTAAATGAAAGTAATGTGCTATTATTTCTTTTTAATTCGTAATGTGCTGTGATTTGAAAATCATCATTGGAATAAAATGGCAAGTTGAAAGAAAGATAAACAACAAAATAATAAATAGTAATTTAAAAGTTAAAATAAACAAGATGAGCTATTAATCCATTGGATTAATCCAGGTAATGACAGCAGTTTCATCTACATTTAGGGCTGTAGTGAAAGAATGTAGAAAATATTTCTCACTAATAAGATTCAGAGGGGAAGGCTGCATTGCTCACATATTCAGAACATAACAGATTACAGGATGTTGTAGGTTCTGTTTTTACAGACAGAAAAGATGATAAATTTGAGGCACTTAAAATTGCCATAGGAGCTTTGGGATGTCAAGTGTTCCTAAGTATTGAGATATTTTAAGGACATAATTGGGGGTATAGCAAGAAGGAGATGGATCATAAATAAGGGAGACAGAAATTGCCAACAAATAGAGACAAAACCAGCAGTATTCTATGGAGTTTTACTTGGTCAACTTTAAAATCCCAGTACAGGATGCAGCAAAAATGCTGTTGCTGAAAGTAGGGAAAGCATGCTGTCGTATCTGTGAGTTTATACTCAGCATTTCACCTCTTTGAGCATTGATGGGAAAATGCAGTCATTTGGTGCTACTTGAGTAAGGAAAAAATGTGAAGTTTAGTAGATACAGAAGAAAGATTTGCCTGCATTAAAGGACTGCCCTTCAGCAGTTTGGGTTTGTTTCTTCTTTTTTCAACAGAATTTTCATGTTAGATTTTACAGCTGAATGAAGATTTTTATGTAGGTAGTTATTATTTCAGATAGGAAGGAATGGTCCTCCTGGATGAGCAGTTTTTGTCACAAAGACAATTAATATACTTCAGAATACACTTGGCAGAACTTCAGGGTTGGTACTGACTTTTAATTTCTTTCACCTTTTTGCGTCAGCTCTTGCAATGAGAACAATACAATTTGGAAAACCTGTATTTCTTCATGCAGCCTGCAACTTTTTTGTTTGTTTTTTTTTTTTTTACTGTTGTGAAGTCCATTGCAGAACTGACCCAGCATCTCTGGAAAAGGACTGTATAGCAAAGGTGATAGTTTCCCGTGAGAGACAGTTCATTCTGAGTCACAGATGCATGTGCAGGGCAGCTTTTTCAGCAAGGGTGGCCAACAGGGGACGCTGCTGTAGTGAGATCAGATGGCACTACACTACCCTGCCTCAAGACTGAAATACTAAAACAACTTTGAAGCCCTGTTCTGTAAGAAATGCATATTAAGGACACCAAGTATCTGAAGCCTTTCTTGGAAGGGCAGCCAGCTAACAGGGAGAGAAGCTCTCAAGTACTTAAAACTGTGGAGGTAATTGGATACTGCAGGGACAAGCATGGCATAAGCTGTCATTAAGAGTTGGGAAGTGTAGCTGTGGTGAAGCTGGTAGGAGACTTCCTTGTGTCTGTGATGGTGATCTCTAGGACGCTTCATACAACTCCCTTTTCCTCTTTTCCTGTTTAAAAACAGTAAATGTTTCTTTCATGCTGCTACTGTTGTGAATGGCTCATGAGTTTTCTCTTCTTATGAAGACTGTAGCCTTTTCTTTCCAAGCAAAATGAAAACAACTCATGCCCTGTTCCCTGAGAAATCACCTCTACAAAGCTCTGGGTAAATGTGAAATGTGAGCTTCCTGTTGGCTGCAGATGCTTTGTTTCTTGCTGGGGCTCATGCAGTTTCTTTCCAGCCTTGCCTCACAAGAAGACTTACTGCCTTTATTTTTACTAGTATATATACCCTTGACTAAGATCAAATGCCATTGCATTGTTTCTTGATACCAAATGTGTGTATCTGGTATTATTTAAATAACCCTTATAAAATAAATACTACCATAGTGAGTCCTCTTCTTAGTGAACCACTAAAGTACTTTAAAGCTTTTCTGTCTGGTTAAAAAAAAACCCAATGAAACACAAAGATGAAATACCAACCCATATTTATCTTTTCTACAGCCCAGAAGTTCTTTACTGTGAGGGTGGTGAGGCACTGGAACAGGTTGCCCAAAGAAGTGGTAAATGCTTCATCCCTCTCAGTGTTCAAGGCCAGGTTGGACAGAGCCTTGGGTAACATGGTCTAAGGTGAGATGTCCCTGCCCATGGAAGGGGTGTGGAACTAGATAATCTTAATGTCCTTTCCAATCCTAACTATTCTGTGATTCTGTGATTGTACTGCTGCTTCTTGATGCAGCAAATTGTTAAGAAATGATGTGACAGTGATGTGTAGAGGATGGGTGGGTACAAGGAAGAAATCCTTTGAGAGTTTAACAAGAGTAATCTCAGTGGACATCAAGAGGCAAAACTGAACGTGGAGTTCAAAACTGATCCATGGAGATGGGAATTCTGAGACTGAACACAGCAAATCCTTCCTGCCTGTGTACTTGGAGAAGTGCAGAAAATGGAGCAGTAGTTGCAGAGGCATGAGAAACCAGGGTATCTGATTTTACCTTCTTCCATTTCTTCTGCTCTCTCTGGAATGCCTACTTCAAACCTTAAACCCAAAATCTCTGTTCACATGAGGTTAGTCTGTGTTGCTCTCTGTCTGAACTCCTGCCTTTGACAGCGCTTCTTATGGAGGTTTCTCCGCCTTGGAATCACCCGGCCTTAGACCCACTCCCAGCCTCCTCACTCTTTCTTTTCTATTAAACAGCTTGAGAACTGTCTCTGTTTAACCTCTGCCTTGGTTACTTTTTTCCCTTAGCAAAAGGGAGATTAATTTGACTTTTGTATCTTGTCTGATTTCTCTGCAACTTTAACCAACCTTTCTGATTGTCCCGATTCACCTTGGTATCCCCTGTCAATCTTCTGCCTTTTACCCTGTCACTCAGCTTCTCTGTACCTTGTAGTCCCTTAGTGCTGTTGACTTTGCTGCTGCTTTTAGTTCTTCCATTGGTTATCCTGTAAGGGCAATTGGTTTAATCTTTTTCCCATTTAAGTATGTTTCCCTTTTCAGTAGTAATTACAAAGTACTGTAACACTTTGTCTTGTGTTAGGCCTGGTTTTGGCTATTTAGTTAATTTCTCTGGATCTTTGTTATTTAGTAGATCTAAGCTTTCTTTTTGATTCAAAATGGTGGTAAAGTATAAGACTATCAGGAGATATCCACTGATACAAGTGGAAAGTGGGGAGTATGCACAGTTGAAAGCATCAACTGCTACAGTGCCAACAAAACAACTTTCCCAAATCTCTTTATAAATAGACTGCAAATCAGTTTTAAAAACTCAGAGGTGAGTATGGTTAAAGTGGCTATGTAAGTAGTAGCAATTCATTATGGTGTACCAGCTAGATACGAAAAAATGAAATATTTTTTTATTCTGGAAAATTTGTTGGTTGCTTGAGGTTGTGTTTTGTTTTTTTTTTTTTCTTTTTTCACATAGAAAGAAACAGAAAAATGATAGCTTGAAACAGCCTTTAAAAATTGCATTTGTTTTTCTGAACAGTGAATGTACTCTACCAGAATTGAATGCTTCTGTGATAGTGTTTGAAATATACCATTACTCAGACACATGTCCTATGACAGCCATATTACTTGTAAGCAATAAATCAGCTTATCTTCAAACAAATTAAGTCTGACAGCTGGCCTTTCATCACTGCCTATCAAATGAACTGTCAGACTGTTCAACTCATTAACCTCCTTGCTTAAGTCAGAATCCAGTCTGGGTTTCATACGAAGTGAGGTCACGGTAGCCTTTTAGTATCCATTCTTTAAGGAAGTTCCTAAGGGTTCTCCTTGTAGGAAGAAAGCTTGAAATCCCCTTTCCGCTCAACCTAAATCCTTTAACCCCATGGCGAAATTTGTGGGAGTGTCAGAATTCTTTGATGATAGTGACAACAGGGAAATGTAAGCAAATGGCTTTGGAAGGGTGTGTGTGTATCTTGTTGTTGTCTAAATATGCAACTATAGCATTGCGATTTATACTATTTAAAGAAGAGTTGAAAATAAATTACTTTGGAAGCCAACCTCTAATTGCTAAACACAGAACAACTTAGGCTGGGGTGTGTTAAGTAGCAGTACTTGTTACCTAGACAACGGGTAATAGCATATGCATCACTTACCCCCTTTAGTGGGCATATGTGGGTGGATATTAGAGTACATGGCTATAACTTCTGCAGATGTGAAGAGGAAGCAGAGAGCACAAAGGAAAGTGTTTCTAAGGAATGGTCTGGTTATAAAGAGTTTTCAGCTGAACTGTGTTGCAGGTGTGTCAAGCAGTATTGACTTTATTGTGCTAGGTTTTGGACAATACACAGTATAATCTTTGCCCAAATTATTTATAGACTGTACTGGAACATAGCCTGATGAGATTAAGAAGTGGAGCATAAACAGAGCTGTTGCATCTTTTACTGTGCAAACCTTGCAGAACTGGCTCCTATCTCACACTTCCCTGAAATCCTCTGTACTGCTTTGTGGTCTTTCTTTGACCCTTTTGCTTTCACTTGACCCAACCTTCATCACAGGCATGAGATCTAATGCGTGATAAGATGCCCAATGGGTCTATAGGTAAGTCTGCAGAACAGAAACACGCAGAATTTTAGTAGGCACGAAGCAGACTTGAATGCAGTGAAACACTTTTATTCCTGGCAGAAGCCCTATGTTAGCACAAGTAAATAAAATCCTATTGGTCCAAAAATAGTGGTTAAGTGTGAATAAGGAAAAAACAAAACAAAATAAACCAACCAAACAAACAAGCCCAAAACACCCAAAACAAAACAAAGCAAAAAACCCAAAACAAAAAAAAACCTGACCCAAACAAAGAAAAAACCAACTACACAACCCAAAAAAAACCCCAACAGCGCCCCCCGATCAAACAAACAACCCCCCCTGCAATTAAACATTTTAAAAATCTGAAGTTATTTGGAAGTTATAGCTCATATATGAACAGGCTTATGTTATTTTATTTTGGTTATGACTGTGCCATTTCCTGTACATGAAATACCCAGTATGAATTGCCAGTAAGTTTTTTTACCTTCTCCAAGTTCAGATTTCATTTCAAGGTTCACTTGTGTGGAGCTCTATATGTCAGCCAAGAAATTGTGATCTGAATTGTATTTTGAAATTTGGAGTAGTAGTTGGTTAAGTAAGGAAGCATCATGGAAAGAAAAGGTCTGCTTAACCTTCATTAGTAATGAATGAAAAACTGTGAAACAGATGGTGGGAGTTAGATCAGATTCCTAATGAAATCCCAGAAGGCTCTGTGCTAAGACCTGTCCTGTTCATCATGGCTTATAAATATCTGGCAAGAGGGACCAGCGTTCGGTTGACAGTGTGTTTCTCATTGGGAAAGTCAGTGGTAAAGTTGGTGGCCAAGACCTGCACAGGTATTTCAAAATATTAAACAACTTGCCAGAAAGAAAGCACAAATGTAACTTGTCAGCAGATGAAAAGTGGTGAACCTAAGCACCCATTCAGTAATTTCTAAATCAGCAGTTTCTGTTAAAGAAAAAGATCTTGAAGCTGAAACCGATTATATTTTGAAAGCTGCAGTTTCAATACTCAGCAGTGGTCAAGGACACAAATGGGGTGTTAGAAATGGTTTGGAGACAAAACAGCAGATGCTTCTGATGCCCACAGCGTTGTAGTGGCATGCACACTTCTCAAGTTGTGCATGCAGTCCTGCCCAACTCTGGTTTTTCTCTGATGTACAGAGAAGAGTAGAGGATATGGGAGAAAAAAAAAAAAAAAGACCTGAAATTTCTCCCAAGACTAAAGCTTTTTATCATGGAGAGGAAAGTGAACAAAAGGGAGGTCCATACAATCATGAATAATGTGGGAAAGTTGAATAGGGAGTTACTATTTGCTGTTTCTCATAGCATGAGCAGTAGTTGATAGTTCTCAAATAGAAATAAGAAACAGTTTTCACATTTATTTCCAAAGTTTAATGTAATTTCTCATAGAAAAATATAAACCGTAAAAAATATTAGTAGATTCTAAACTTTGTGAACTGTTACTGCAGTGAGTTAAACATATGTAACAAGTGAATAGACAACTTCGTTCTGAGCTAGCGCAATTAATCATCCTTTTCAGTTCCTTCTTAGTTTCCATCTCAACTTTAAATTAAAATGCTTATGACTGTAAGGTCTTATGTGATGCCCGTTATCTAAACTGAAGACATACTTGGAAAATCCTGAAAGATACAGTTATATATATCAGCAGGTGTGTGTGTGAGGGTTAAGAGTCCATTTTCTATTTACAGAAAAGGCCAGAAATTTTGTTTGAATGTAAAGCGACTTTCTCTCAGAGGCTGGACTCTTGCCCTAGTGTTATCAGTTTGAGAGTCAACAAAATCAAATAGGTTTACACTGATTCTTCAGTGATGATATTAAATCTCTCAGATTAATATTCCTAATTAGCTTCACATGACATTAAAAATAGGGTTTTTTTTAATGAGATCGGGTATTCTGTGGGAAGAACAGTTCCTGCTCTGCTTAAGTTATTGCAGGCATATTGACTTAGGGGTTGTTGCTGTCGTTTACGTACTCTGTGTGGCACAGAATGATGATTCAAAGCCCTTGGCTCTGTCCTTTCCTTTTCTTTTAAAGATGAATTGTAAAAGGGGAACATGCAGGGACATTTGACATATCCAGGGAAGAGAGTCCAAATGTAAAAACAGACTCTGGCTTCACAAACTATGCCAAGTGTATCATGTTTGTAATAGTCCTCACAAGAGATGTAATCAAAATTCTTGTAATAAAACTTCTTGTTCTAAATCTGTGGTTTACTAGGAAAAAAAACCTTGTGTACAAAAGGAAGAACTTGCTGCATCCTGTCCTTTTTAGATCCCAATATTTTGTATTGTTGAAAAGAATAAGAATGTAAAACCAATTTGGTTTAGACGCATTGTGTCTGCTCTCCACATGAAATCTCAAGATCAGCAAACACAAAGATAGTCTTTGTTACAGATAATGTCATCTTTACAGAGAGGTGACCAAACAACTTGCAATAGACTGATTTGGAGGTAGACTTTTCTCTGCACAACAAAACCAGGAGTATCTAAATATCTTACCTAATGACTCAGAAAAGTGCTTAAGTCTTTAAATTATTTTCATCAATGCCAGAAAATACTTGAGTAGAACTCACAAGTTTCTGTCTAGGCTTTGGGTTTCTGTGACTTTGCAAACATTCTTATCTGTGCTGGTTAAAAAGTATGCTGTAAATACATTAGCTTTGGCAGCATAAAAGGGAGAAGGATATTTGTTTTCCCAGAAGTGGGGAATTGTATTAATTTTTTGCGTGAATGCTGTAGTATTATGGGAGAAAAATATGTGAAAGGGCTCCAAAGGGGTCAGTGGCCTGTTGAGTCAGCCTCCCTTTTCCAAGGCAGGACCAACTCTTAGCATGTGTTTGTCTAAAACTTCAACTGCCAAGAGATTCTGCAAATTTCTGTGGAATCTTTTCCTGTATTTTACTGTGCTTGCTGTCAAAAAGTTTTTCCTAAAGATAAATGTAAATCTTTCTTTCTTATAATGAAATTTCTTCCTGCCCTAGCAACATATCCTTTTCCTATGCAGTAGTTCTTGCTGAATACAAATGCTTATGACCAAGTAATTTTTTCCCTCCAGACTAAAAAACTCTAGTTTGTTCATTTATTTTTTTTTTTTTCATGTCACGTTTTGTACATTTTTCTTTGTCTTTCTTGAACTTGACAGAGTTCCAGCTCCTGACACTGGAACTCTGTTGTTCATAACATTAACTCATTTGTAGGTCCCCTGAAATGCTTTTTGGTCTGAGCTAACCAGCACACTCCTGTGTTAGAAAAATGTTCAATTTAATTGTATAGATGTCACCTGAGAGTCCAAAATAGCACTGCAGAATGATTAGAAATATATAAAACATCCTTTGCATGCACTTCTTACATATTAAGACTATTCTTGTCTCACAAATCTCATCAGCAATGACTTTATCATATTTCTTTTGGGGTTACTGTCTGAAAAAACCCCAAACCTGTTAAACAACATCGAGCCCAGTACCAGTACCTATGCACCCCTGCTGTAAATCCTGCCTTTTCAAGGTGATTTCCCAGTTGCAGCTACTGTTTGAGAACTGTTGTTCAGCCACCTTAATCCAATTATCAGGCACTTTACTGATACTGAATATGACTAGGTTTTGAATCAGAACGTCATGCAATAACAAGTCAGATGTCTCATCTAAGTTTGTCTGTTGCATCTGTATATAGGTAACTACCTTTATCAACCAAACTGTGATTTCAACAGAGAATAAAACCCAATGTATTCTACAAAAAATATATTTACTGACCCTAATTATATTCTTATCCTCTAATCCTTTATTTTCCAGATGCATTGCTTTTATCAGGACTGGTGTCAGGTTAACTAGAGTATATCTGCCAGTGTTATCTGAAATGACCTTTTGTTTTTTATTTGTACCCTTACAGTCTTTAAAAGATTCTCTAGCAGCCAAATTTATATATCAACCAGGTAGATTATTTTTAAGATAATCTCTTCTAGACTTTTTGATTATACTTATCCAGCTCTTCCGATTTTAAAAGATTTGGTTTTGTAGCAGATGCTTTCTGATACTCTCTTCAGTTATCAAGGGACTAGACCACACTCTGTAGTGACTCAGTTCAGTAACTTTTCTGCCACTTCTGAAATGCACGATAGACAAACCTTTTCTGCATCTTCATTGACAATTGTACCATCCTGATCCATAGAGAACCTGTGCTGCTGCTTCTGTTCTTAATTTGCTCGAACATTAGAGGTGGGGATATTTGACATATTTCTTTGCTAGTTTTCTGTCCTTTAGCAGCTTTTACTGTGCTGCTATTTATTCCTTTCTTTTCCATTTGTGTCATTTGATAAAAGATACCTTAAATTGTTTAACCCCCAAACCAAGAAAGGCTTTTAGCTCCGAGTTATCTTAATTGGCCATACCACAGGTTCTGGACAACAACAAAAAATTAGTTGTACTGTTTTTCTCCAGTCAGTTATGCTCATAGTTGTGGAAGAAATCTGTAGCCACTCAGAGCTGGGGAGTGTCTTGGAGCTGTGAGTCTGCGCTCATGAGTTCAGACTCGTTTCTGTTCTCCAGTAATTTTCCAAATGTAGTTATTGCTTCAAAGGTAAAGCACTCCCAATGACAATTTACTGTTCTTTACCCAGAAAACAAATGTGCTATTCAATAAGTTTCGTTTTGTTTTGGGATTTTTTTTTTTTTTGTTATTGGAAGATTATTGTGTAGAATGTTTTAAACACAGATGCCATGAAATGCTGCTGTTAGTCTCACAAAAAGTCAGGCATACATTTCCTATGTTGAAGTGTGGGAAAATAAAAGCTCGGTCACTGTGCAGTGGTGGAAAAGAGCATTGTTCATTCTAGTGGAAGGGAAGAAGAAGAAAATGGCAACTGAGATGAAGTCTGATTCGGTACTGATCTCTGGAGAAGAAGTGTTTGGGTGGCTGGCGAGGCAGACGGGCAAAGGGGCAGATGAGGTTGAGCTGCAGTAAAATACGAGATGTACCCGGAGACATCTTGAATCAGAATGTCATTTCTTGGCATTTTAACTGCTCTTCTAGAAGAAATATTGCAGAAGGGAAAAAATGAGAATGAAAATGCCTTTCAGGAATGCTTTGTTGCCTGCAATTATGTTTTTTCATACTACTATTATTTTTTGTCTGTCTTTCTGGCTGACATTTAAATAAATATTTTCATTAGGGTTGATCAGAAGCTAAAATTAGGGATGCAATTAGAGTACTTAATAAAACTGAACTAGTTTCCCGGTGCTTGGAAATGTTTGTTGTTTTGGGAAAGAGTATAGACCTCTGAACTGGGATGTATTGCAACGGCAGTGGAGAAAGAAAAGCACAAAGAAAATTGGCTAAAGCTCTCTTAAGGTGTAGATGATTGAGGCCCTCACAACAAACTTCTGCTTCTTAAAGTAGCACATGTACATAGGAAGTTCCTGTTGCCAGTGCATAAAATAGGCTTCTTGTACATGAAAGCAATCAGGCCTGTAACATCTATGTGCCTTCTCACCAAGCCATTTATTGAGAAGCTGAAGGTGTGGAAAATTATGACTGTTTTCCTTGAGATGCTTGGGTGAGGTTGTTGCCTTAGAAAGTGTGAATTTCATGGCACTGTTTTGCACGTAAACCATTTGAAATCTAGCATGTGAGATCCCTAGTGTTCCAAAGGCCTGTGAGGGTGAAGAAGGAAGTAACAGTCTTTAAGGAGCTGGAAGAGCACAAAACAGCCTTCTGCTGCAGAGCCTCTGTCCCACAGGCCCGTTCTGAATCCTGCTCTGTATCTCCTTCCACATGAACTGTAATGGGAAGTGTCTGTCCTTCACAGTCACTGATTCAGCACCTTTTAGGAATTGTGGAAGGGCAGAAAATTACCAACATTTAAGTAGTTTAGCATGCCCTCACACAGCAAAGCAATGTGTATTCTGCTGGAATGGTGGCTCACTGACAGCTACTGAAAAACTGCAGGTGCTCCCTGCTTCTTTTAGACACACAGTAGTTATTGGATTGACCTGAAGTCAGCAAGTTTAGGTGTTTTGAATTTATCATTTCCCAAGTACATAATGATGTGTAGGAGAGCTCCTCTGGCTTTGTTGTCCATATCCTGCTTTATTAACAGTAAAAAAATCAACCACACATGATCAGCAAAATCCATCCAAATGCAGCTACCTCCATCCTCATCCACAGTTTAACCGCTACATGAAAATTAAAATGACACACAAGGATTCGCTTTTTCCTCCTGTTTCTTCTAAAGGGTACCTTTTGGAAAATACTATTTTGACATGCATGTGAGAGCCTCAGTATTTATTTGCACTGCTGCCACAAGAGCACACAGTAGAGATTTCCACACTAGTTTTAAATTACTAAACTGATATTGGAAGCAGTGTCTCTGCAGCAGCACAAGACTCAATATAGGCCACTTTACAGGCTAAGAAAGTTGGGGCTGTTCAGCCTAAAGAAGAGAAGGCTGCATGGAGACCTCATAGCAGCCTTCCAGTATCTGAAGGGGGCCTACAAGGGTGCTGGAGAGGGACTCTTCATCAGGGACTGTAGTGATAGGGCAAGGGGTAATGGGTTCAAATTTTAACAGAGGAGATGTAGATTGGATATAAGGAAGAACTTCTTTTCTGTGAGTGGTGAGGCACTGGAACAGCTTGCTCGTGGAAGCTGTGAATGCGCCATCCCTGGCAGTGTTCAAGGCCAGGTTGGGTGGGGCTCTGAGCAGCCTGGTCTAGTGGGCGATGTCCCTGCACATAGCAGGGTGGTTGGAACTGGATGATCTTCATTTCCTTTCCAGCCCAAACCATTCTGTGATTCTATGGATTTACCTCCCTAGGCAGTCACTGTTTCCACAGGGGGAGGCAAGTCCCCATTTCCCACTGCAGAGAAACAGTTGTGCTGCTGCCTGCCACTGACTCCTAGCAATTTATTTTCACCTTATTGTGGTGTCATATTTGGCAGAGTTAAAAGAAATAAGAAAATTATTCTGAAGCATAAGAATGAGCATACAGAAATTAAAACAGCCCCAAATTCAGGGTCAATAAGTTAAAATCCAAATCTGATGCTTAATTGCATCAAAATAACGTCACACTTCTCTATCAATGTATCAAGATGTAGTTGGAAGCCTTACTGATAGTGAAGGTGAAATGCATAAGAAATACCTACTGAATGTGCTCTATTTTGTTCTAGATTGTCTCGCTAGCTATTTTAAACCTCATTATAACTGGGAAATTACCTTGCATAACAGCATGCACTACAAGAACTGAAAAGGTTTGTGAATAGCAAATGGCAGTCAAGTTCCATTGCAATCAGCAGTGCTGTTTTTAGGCCAGCTGAGTACTGCTTTTCAAAAGTTTTCTATGTTTAAAATGTGATTGCTATCAGTGTGGTGGTAGAAGCTCACAGAAAGAAGTGAAATTTCTTCTGGCATTGCTTGAAGCAGGCTTAAAATGCTCATGCTGAACTGTGCTGGGAGTCCAACCTGAATTTTGTTTCAGGTGATTAAACTCTGTCCAAGTCTAACTTATTGATATGATCTCTCACCATTTATATTACTTTTTAAAAGAAGCAAAGTTTTCACAAGAAACATAAGTATTGCTCCTAATATCTCTTCCTCTCTTTAGGAAACATTTGGAGTTTGATAATGAACCTAGAGGTGGTATTTTCTGAATAGCTACCACTTTTGTAGAGGATGAGCAGCATTTGAGATGCTTCCCAGGCCTAAAGATCATCTGGGGCACCTACACAATCTGAGAACTACAACCCACTCCTACAAGGCAGAGGAAACTGCAGCATTTGTGCTTCTCTCCTGAAGCCTCCAGCTGCCCCACTCAGTCAAACAGTAACCCTGTCTGGAAGGGTAGGTTGGAAGGCTTGGATTTTAACCCAGCAATACAGGGAGAATGGGGACACTCTCAGAAGATCTAGACCCCAGAGAGGGCTAAGTGGCATTCACTTACAGGGCTAGATTTCACCAGAAGATGGTTGGCAATTATCTTTCTAGTTTATGATGTGGAGGAGGAACCAAGACTGGAGATGAGAGCACATGGTAGTTGTGGTAATATAGGAGAAACATCAAGAGCCAGTTGCTGTTCTCTCTCAAACAGACATGAGCACACATTTATATTATTCTTTCACCCTTGTGCCTTTCTCTGTAAAGTCACTGTAGCTTACATCAGAAAATATAGTCTGCAAAATTTATTTAATAAAGTGGAGTAGAACTGTCCTGTTGCTTCAAAAAAGTCTTTTGAAACATTGGTAACATTCAAGATAAAATGATAAACCCTCTCCTTCTTTAGTGAACTACAAGCCCACAAACCAATTCTGACGGTAAGATCCAGGTGGGAAAAGCCTGCAGACCTGAAGTCCTTCTCCAGAAAGGTCCTGGCCTTAACATCCTTTTGTGCTTTCGAGCAGTGGTCTTTCACCCTTTATCACTTTCTGCCTCAGTCCTTGACCTTCTTGCTCCTGTCCTTTACCACATCCCAATTCTACACCTCTCAGTGCTGTGCTCTAGGCAGTTGTACAGTCAAAAGCAATTCCAGGTATTTGCTTGGGTTACTGATGCCATTTGAGCACCATCCTTTTATGAATCTATCTGCAAGCTCCGCAGCACAGAACCAACTGGCAAATACATAGGGAAAAGAAACAGAGAAAACCTGGCCTGAGTCACAGGCTCCTGTTTTCTCTGATAGAGAACGAGGAAGATGAGAGGGAAGGGATTGGTGTGCCATACATCTAAATGGCTGCAGGCAAGACTGAAGCTCTGACTGTGCAGGACAGTTGCTGGAAGGCAGCAGGCGGTAGGACAGCAGCTCTGTTTTGAACTTGTGGACTTTGTGGTTTAGAAAGGAGCTGAGAATCAAGTGTGTGATGAAGGAAAAATGCTATCTAAAGGAAATGAGATCATAGGGACTGTCAGTTCTGCATATTGAGGTTATTTTTGAGCCTGGTTGCTTTCAGGACATTGCAATCCTAAAATAAAATAAAATATAAATAAAATAAAATATAAATAAAATAAAACAAGATTTCTCTCTGTTGTGGCATGATTACCTTCAATGTGCTGTTAAGGTGACTTTGCTTTGAATAAGTTAAGATACTTATTCTGCCCCTGTACCTCTTCTTTCTTCTACCCTGCTGTGGCAGAGATCAGTCTCCCAAACAGTAATGGTTCTCCTGCTGAGCTGCTTTAGTGAGTGCAGGCACGGGCTGCTGTCAAACAGAACTCTGGTCATGGAGGAAGAATTAGAGAAGTTTTAGGTATCCCATCACCATGTGATTTAAACCCTCTGGTTGACAGTACTCAGACTTCAGGTTTTTGTTGTAGCAAAGTGGGAAGGAAGTAATGCAAATATTATTGGGCACTCATTGAGGCTGCAACATGATGGGGAAAATGATTGCAAATAACAGAAGGGTTAAGTGTTAAATCTGGGCTTTCAGTGTAGTTTGGATACTTATTTGAACTATTTACCTAGGGTATCGCCACCTATTCCTGTTCTCTGCACCTCGCCTTCATTCTTGTTGTCTGGCCATCCATGAGATACCATGGCCTTTATTCTCCTTATACCAACCAACCAGAGATTGAGTTCTGTTGCAGTAAAGGGGCAGTGGCTGTGGTGTGCTGGCTGCCTTACAGGCATCCTAGGGGAGGGCTTCTCCCTAACCTTGGCTTCCAAATTTTCCTTCCAGCGTGCCTGGAAGGAGATTGGAATTCAAGTTGTGCTGCTGAATTTTAGATATGTAATACTGCCAAAGGTCCTTAGAACATGTTGGACAGCTATCCTTTTTTGAGTTTTGTACATATTTAGCTTTTTGTAAAAGCAAAACAAAATTTCCTGAATGGCAGTGTGTTAAATAGCCATTTTCTTCCTTTTTTATGCTGGGTGCAATACAGTTTCACTGCTACTAATAGTTCATGTATAAATACATTACTGCATTATAGAACCACTATTTGTTTAATACTCATAAAGTCACTTCAGAGGCATTGGCAGGCTTTATCCACATTTTACAGAGAAAATGGAAACATGGAGAGATGAAATACAGAATACCCTCTGATTCTGGATAGCCAAAATGGTGTGTCTGTACTCAGGCTCCCAGCTATGCAGCCTTTTTCAACAGTCTCTTGTGCAGCACAGCTCCATTGTGTGCAGCCGCCTCAGCTCAACACTCTTCTCTTCCCCTGCAGTCTCATTTTGTTCAATATGTACCTGCTAACTTTTCCAGCAAAGGAAGAGCAGTCCTACAGATAATAACTTTCTTCATTATCCTCTTCCAAGGACACCTGATCGGGGGACGAGCTAGTGTATGATCATGTAATTAAAGATTGCATAATGTCCATTCCCCAGTAGCAGACTAGGGGGAGTGCAGCAGCCGCAGCCCCTGGCTCGCATTCTAATGCCGCAGTAGCATCTGGCGGTTGGAACAGCAATTGCACATACAAAAATGGGCCTTTTCAGTTTCTTGTGCCATGGAGCTGGGAGGGGCACAGCCTCCTTAATGTTGCTTTGTACTTTCTAGAGCTAGAAATTGCCCTATGTTGACAGAGCATTAGAAAAAGACATTGTCTGATTCCAGTGTGCTTTTGCAGGATGTGCATTTGAATCATATGCACCCACGTTAAAATCTGAGCAAACTGGAGTTTTCACAGGGAGAAATGAGGCTTTTCTTTGACCTTGGTGTAGTCCCTGCTCCAGAGGGTGGAAGGGCTAAATCTTCTGTATGAAGCACTTAAGTTTTTTGAGTTTTATGCTAGTGGATTACAGAAAAGTGGCTGAATAGATGCTGCATTTCCCTGATGTTTTTTGGGACTGACACTGGTGTGAAAAAATGTCAAATGGTTTAAGAACTCCACATCATCATCAAAGATGATGATTTATACTATATATACATAGCACAGCCAGCTGTACACACTGCATAAATTCTTCCTTCTGCAGAGGAGAAATTAGAAAAAGCAGATTTCATGAAACAAAAATAAGATTTCTTTCAGAAGAGAAGTAGTAGTTTAAAATCAGAGTGATTCTTCTTTGCAATGGTGCCCCAGTGGTGTGTTATCCATTCTGGTTGCAGTTCATCATCAAACATGTTGGAAACTGCAAAGATTATAGTACCTTCTGAAAATGCCTGGCAAGCTATTGAGCCATAGAGCTTGACTTCAAAGCTGACAAAATCCTGTGGCCAAAAGCTGTATGCTTGGCCCCACTTATGCCTAGCGAATATGGACTGTGAGTGAGGGCTTCCGGTTGCCCTCACAGGAATGTCACAGACTCTGAGCTTCTCTCCCTTGGCTCTCCATGGGGCTTGTTCCATCATGAGATGACAGGAGAGTTTCAGAACAGTAGCACAGATAGCCCGCTGTTCCAATCCTGCTGCAGCTTCTTGCACATTTTTTCTGCTGAAAGATCCTTGAGTCCTTTACTTGTCAGCAGGTTGTGGGGAATCACTCAAAGTACTCAAGCCAAGGAGGAAAGCAGAAAAGTAGATAAGCTGCACTAATGTGGTCACTAGATAGACACACTGGGGGAGGACTAGATAGACACACTGGGGGAGAAATGCTGCAGTGTGCTTCTGCAAATGAGCAGTTCCTAGTTTCAGTGTTTCTCCTGTTTTTTTAAGCTGGGGAGGATCTTCACAACAGCACAGTTGAGCCTCTCCTGCTTTTCCTGCCAAGCAGAGGTTGGTAGAAGGCTTTGGTTGCAATAGCCCATATTTTTGATAGTGCTGCACACTGAATTTGACTTCAGGCTGTGGCAGGATGATTTTCCATTGGTGTGACACAGCTGGTCAGGGCTGTTGTATGTGCCTTCTTAGGCCACATTGTATAGTAACTTGCTGCTTTCTGTTGACTCCGCTTAGCTCAAGTGGGCTGCTCCCCCTGCAGTGTGACTTCCACTCAAGTAAATCAGAGATACTATGCTTGAAATGTTATTTTCTCCCCTAGTATCTCAGTATTGTATGACTTAATAAAAACTGCATTGTTGACTTTAGTTATTTCCTAATAGGAAAAGGAATAATGTTAGCTCAAATGTTTTTGAAGATTATGTATTCTTGCTTTAATATCATGCCATTGAACAAAGGCCGAATGGTTTTCATTGTTAAACTTTTTATCTCTTACTTTAGGTTTAAAGCAGAAGATTTTGGGTCTTTAGTGCTCAAGAAAAATGAACTTCCTTCTTCCATTATGCTTTTTACGGAGCACTCTCCAAACTCAGGACACACTGTAAATGTTAAAAATATATCTGTACTGTAACACATTGATTAAACTGGTACAAATCGTATGATGGCTTCTGGAAGGTCAGGCTGAATTTGATCTTGGAACAGAACCTACGAGAGTGCATTGCTAGGCCTAGGGGTTAAATCTCTATAGCCCAAGTGCTACAGGGGTATGAGCCTTTATTCCTTTTTAGGATTTAGTACATTAATTAGTCTGTTATAGCTGCTAATTAGCCCTTCCTGCACCTCAGTCCCGGACTTTTAGGCCTGTGATTTTCAAGGTTAGCTGTCACCCTGTCACTTCAGAAAGGGTCGATTATATAAATGACATTTTATAAATGGGAAAACAGGAATTTTCCAAACTTGTAGATATTTTTCATGTTGTAAGGTATTTAAAACAGTAGTAAATACAGGATTATGCTCATTAAATGAATGGGAAGCTGCAGATACTGAAGGGTCAAGTGTGTTATGCATGATAGCATCTAATGGAAAATAACACCAGAGGAAGGTGTCAGCCATCAAGGCTTCCTTTTGCATCTGGTAAAATGCAGTGACCACGCAGACTTTTCTGCTGAAGGACCATGTATGCTCACTTCTTAGTGGATTCAGACTGTCTTGTGCTGTCTGTCTGCTGAGTTACTTCTCCATATCCAGTCGGAGAAGGTAAAGGCTGTAGCAGGTAGGCACACAGTGGCAAGCTTATAAGAAAGCAGGAGAGAGCAAGCAAAGAGAAGTTATAAGTTAAATATTTGCAAACATAACACTTAATAAAATCACACTGTCTTTCAGAAGATCCAGCAGACTCTACAGTGGGTTCACAGCAGTCGTGTCAGCTCCAGTAAATATCACCAAAAGTCTTTTGTGTGTTTATCTTTGGAAGTTATAAAGTAGTACACCATGACATTGTATCTGGAACACCTTGTTCCATCCCGGGGTTCCTTGTTTTTCTTCTCATGAAAAAAGCGCATGTGTTCGCTCCATCAGTCGTCCAGCTTGATGCTGGAATCCTGACTGTGCTGTGATGAAAAATTTCCATGGCTTTGTTTATCTGCCTGTTGCTTTTATTTCCTCTGAAAGTTACAATTTGTGCTTGTGAGTGAGAACATGCTGTCATGGTGGTTATGGATCTGTGCTCAGAGGCAAATGAAGAGCATGATGAAGGGAGAGCATTTCCCATTTCCTGCCAAATAAGAAAAGAGTTAGGTCTGAGAGACAAATCCATTTTCTATCAGCCCATGTCACAAATGTCTCACTTCAAACCTTAGGCAGCTCCAGACCTTAGCGACTGTGAATTGCAATAATGGAAAGATTCAATTGCAACTTCCATTTTGAGTTCAGAGTGAAAAGTTCCCTAAATTAAATGTGGTGGATCAGATCCTCAGAGGTCGCAAAGGCTGGGCAGTGGTTTCATTTTCTCTCCCTCTCCTCTATCCTTTTTGCAACAAAAAGGTGCTGGCAAGTTTGTGTGTCTGCAGAAAGGTCATTTAGTAGTCATTTAGTAGACATTCTACTCCACAAGAGGCAACCTGCACAGGAAGAGCTCTGTGCTTTGGCTAGACTGTCTGCGTATTTCTTGGCATGAATAAGAGTTGGCCTTTATTGCTTGCTTCATCTTATCCGCATGTTATGCTTGCATAGAGCCTCATCTGTGAGATATGAAGAGACTTCATAGAAATGGCTGTGCAGTGGAGCGTGTGATCCTTCCTGCTTCATGATAGTCTGCGAGAGTAGGTAAGATAGTAGTAATATGAAAATGGCATGTAGGGTTAGTGTTAAAAATTGTCTACTGCTCATTGTCCCCTTTCCATGTAACAAAATAATCTCTGTTCATCTTTTCTTATTACCCTTCAACCTCTTGTCACACTGGTATTAAACCTATTATGTGAATTAAATGTGTTCTGTAAACTCAGGTCAGTTCTTAATGGACAATAATTTAAATTATGAGATACGTAATTGGTAATAACTTACTCTAATTGACATGCTTTTCCCAGGACAACTCCAGTGCTTAGGCAGCAGGAGCATGGATGTTATTAACCAGGGCAAGTGTGAAGGACGTCCCACTTTTATGTCCTGTTTTGTTTCCCTGGATCAGGTTCATGATAACTTTCATCCAGACAAAATATCTTTCAGGTCATGTATATATAAGCACCTTCAACCCCAGAATCATCCAGAAAATTTCTGCCTACCTTAATTATATTAAATTTTAATGCTTTTACAGGCAATGATTTATAATGAGCAGGCAGTAAAAATGAGGTGACAGTGCAGTGTATGTGTTTGCTGTGTCTTTCAAACATTGGTCACAGACTTCTTCCTTCCAAGGAAGCTGGTTTTAGGTCCGCATTTAAGAAACAGTATTTTATATTCTTACAGTTACCAGAAACTTGAAGCCCTCATATATGAAAGGGCAGAAAAGAAAAATTTCGGAAGATGTTACATGTAGTACTAACAGTGCATTGAAATTTTTTCTCCTCTAGCCCAGGACTTAGGACTGAAAACATGTCTTCAGATGATGGACTGCACATAACATATGTTAATGTAATTTGCCATCTTAAAATTGTACTGCCTTTAATTTATTTAAAGTAGAGGAATAATCATTTCTCTAAGTTGAGCAGACAAAAAGTAGACATTTATTCCTGCAGAATGGAAAGCTCTCATGAGCTTTAAAGTACTTTTAAAAAAATAGCTGCAGCAACTGTGAAGGCTTTTAGTTATGGAAAGACTGGAAATATTTTCTGCTTCTGTTTCTTAGTCTCCCTCAGAGCTGCCAAAGGTTACAGTCACCTGCCAGCCAATATAAAAATAAAGGCAGTTTCTTAACAGGAACCAGATGCTGGTTTTATACACAAGAACAGTCAAAAAGCACAAAAGTTTTCATGTCCTATTAAGATATTAAATCAGATTTTAGATGATTTTTGTTTGCGCCTGTTCCCAAGTTTCTGCAAAGCATTTTGTGTCATTCTTAGAGTGTAAAACAGTTAAATGTCACCTACTGTTTTTTCCTTCTGAAAGTTCCCTGTCTGCCTGAGTGTTTAAAATGTATCTTAATTCCCATACTCCCAGGGAGTTTTGTTCATTTTGTATGGTGGCAAATGCACTTTCTTCAAGACTGTGTGCACAGATTTTAATCTGCTATAATGCTCTGGATTTCTGCCATTTCCTTACTGCAAATGAATAATGAATAAGCTGTGGTTGGAAAGCTAATGGTTCAAGATGAAATCAGGAGCTTATTGCAACATGGATGATATTCATTTGTCATCTCCATGGAAACAGCTATTTATCAAGAAACTGCAGCTAAGACTGTAACAAGAAAGTATGCAATTGTTGGAATGCCAGGCTTTTGCTGAGAAGCTGATTTAGCAAAGAAATGATAGGATTGCACAGGAATTCAGCATTATTTTTAAAATTAGATTTCTTTTTCCTTCACCTTGAATGATATGGATTCAGTTGTTTTGAAAAATACCACTAGAATGAGGCACAAAAAGCATAGATATTCTGGAAGATGTCTCTCACTTTCACCTGTTGTGGTCCATGTGCCGAAAAGCACTTGTAGTTCCAGAGCCACAGAGTTGTGTGGCCTTCTTGCATCCAAAGTATGGCAGCAGGGCCTTCTGCATATCATATGCCAACTATAAACTTAACTGAATTTAACAGTTAGTGCTGCTTAGCAACAGAAATAATTTTCTGTTGGGTAAATTTGAGATAGAGCAAATTTATTTCAAAGTTAACTGAGTTTGGGTTAAATCCTTTATTTCTGTTAGTGGGAAACAGAGGCTTGCAGAAGAGGCACAACAGTAGAGTAGGTATCATTTGTCAGGACTGGGTTCACCATTGCTTCTCTCAGACAGTTTCTTTTTTTCTGATTTAAATAGTCATAATAGTGCAAGCCCCAATCCTGAAACACTGATTAATATGTCATTCCATAACAAGCTTGAGCTTTTATTTTTTTTGGATGTAATGCGGTGGACTCAATACTTTTTTTTAGTACTTTTAAGACAGCTTTAATTGCATGCCAGGAGGTAAGGTCAGAGCTTGAGAGACAACGGAAAGAACATTGAAGGCTTGTTTTCTAACTTTTCTTTATGCTGTGTTTCAGCTTTTGGGAGCAGGGAAGAGCTTTCCCGAGCTTGCACTACTCTCCCGGGAATGCCACATGCCCTAGCTGGGGCAGGTGATGCAGGAGGGAGAACAGTCTTTTCCCTTCCCTGAGTTTGACTGAAGTTTCCATAGGCAGATGAAATAGTTACCCCTCTTCTTCAGGAACAGGGTCAAGGATAGTTCAGCTTCTGGGAGTGAGGTTAATCATGACACATACTTTTGTAATTTGATGTCTTGGTAAAGCTGGTGAGGAATTTGTTCACAGATCACAGGCAAAACTGAGAGGGATTGGTGGCTGTGAGGATTGTCTCCAGTAAATTATGTACCTACAATCTGTTCTGTTATTTATTTCTGTTCCACTTTTGTTTATGAAAGTGACTTACATCTAGCTTGGGTTTTTATTTTTCGCTCTTTTAAAGAAGTGAGCTATTTTGGAGAGTGCTTATAGCCCCCTGTCAGTTTTCACTTCTAAACCTATATAAAGCCTGCTTAGTATCCCTTACAATCAGTTTCAAAAATCAATTTAAAAAAAGCAGAAATTTCAACTTGATTTTGCAGAATACTTACGGTGTATGTGGCAGTTTCTCAAATGAAACATACATTTACTTCCAGCATGTTAGCAGACCTCAAGATGTAGAGAAGCATTTTTACGTTGATACAAACAGTGCAATTTACTGTTACACAAAGTATGCATGATAGTATGTACACCTGAATTGATATCCTCCAGCCATGGTGACAATGTTTCCCTGTATTGCCTCTTGCCCTGTGTTACTATAGAGATAGAAAATGCTTCAGTAGGACCTGATCATTCGCTCCAATTTACAGATAGCTTCTGCTGTTATTTTCCAAGGGCAGAATATTCTTTGACTACCCAAGACTGAAAATCAGGAGATGAACAGGCAGCAGAGAGAAGATACTGTGGGAATAAGGGAGTTGAGGCAGCTGATATTAATGGGTAAAAGAGTGAGTGTGAGAGAGTGGTGGCAGGAGAAAGTGAACTGAAGGAAAAAAATCACAGAATTGAAGAATGGTTGAGGCTGGGACCTCCAAAGGTCATCTAGTCCATCCCTCTGCTCAGGCAGGGTCACCTACAGCAGGCTGCCCAGGCCCATGTCCAGATGGCTTTTAAATATCTCTCAGGGTGGAGACTCCACAGCATCCCTGGGCAACCTGTGCCAGTGCTCGGTCACCCTCACATTAAAGTCTGTTTCCTGATGTTCAGAAAAAATGATAGAAAGTGTGAAGAACAAATTTCACACTATGAGCACTAGCTTTGGTGATTGCTCATAGCTGTAAGAAAAGCTAAGTTTATGTATCTGAAATGTCAGGAAGAGAGAAAGGCTTTCTCCTGGACAGAAACAACCAATTTCTCACTCTTAAAAATAGAAGTCACTAGTTCTGCAATGAAAGCTTCCTTCAGGATGTAGGAGAGTTTATTTATGATATTTTTCCCCCCTTTATTTCTCCATTTATGTGCTATTTTCCCCTTAACCTGTCTGGGTATATGAAGTCGTGTGTCTTTTTGCTAGAGAGTATAAAAACACCCAACTGAGCGCACCGCGGCGGGTCCTGGGTGCGGAGAGGAGCAGGCAGCGGCAGCGCCGGGCTCCGCGGGGCCGCAGCTCCCCCGTGTGTGCAAGCGGGGGGCGGCAGCGGCAGCGGCACCGAGGCCGAGGGCTCCGCTCAGCTCCAGCCCCGCTCAGCTCCAACCTCGCTGGTACGGTACCTCCGTGCGCATGCGTCTGCTGAGTGTCGGCTTAACCCCAACCGACGTTAAGTACCACGCGGCCGCTCGCTCACCCCCCATTCCCGACGGTGGGATGGGGAAATGAATCGGAAAAAGGTGAAACCCGTGGGTTAAGAGCAGTTTAATAATTGAAATAAAATACAATATAACACTAATAATGGAAAGAGTTTTGGGTGTTTTTGTTTTTTGTTTTTTTTGGTTTTTTTGAGTTAAAACTAAAAAAAAACCCAAACCAAACAGCAATGATGCACAACACAATTGCTCACCACCCACTGGCCAATACCCAGCCCAACCCGAGCAGTGATCAGTCCCTTCAGGTAACTCCCCCTAGTTTATATACTGGGCATGATGTGCTGTGGTATGGAATAACCCTTTGGCTAGTTTGGGTCAGGTGTCCTGTCTCTGCTTCCTCCTGGTTTCTTGTGCCCCTCCTCACTGGCAGAGTATGAGAGACTGAAAGGTCCTTGATCGAGGTAAGTGCTACTGAGCAACAAGTAAAAGATTGGTGTGCTGTCAGCGCTGTTCTCCTATTGAAGCCAAAACACAGCACTGCACCAACTACTAGGAAGAAAATTAACTCTACCCCAGTTGAAACCAGGACATTGAGTGTGGGAACGACAGGCATCCCCGCTTTTCAGTAAGCATTCAGATTTTCTAATGCTCACTTTTAACATTAAATAAACTCAATTAAAGTCATGATAAACCAAGCTAGTTTGTCACATGCTGTGAAGCTTGAGTATACAGAGAGTTTGAAGTCTGCACTGGATAAGTAAAATTGAATTAAGACCTGTGGAGCCACTTCAGATGGACAGAGAGCTATTTAGCCCCATTTAGAAGCTTTTTTTCTGAGTATTCCTGGCTGGTTAGGAGGTTCTTTTTGGTTCTTTTTCAAAACTGAATTGTGAAGTGGTCACTATGAACTCAGTAAGGCAGACAGTAATCTTTGCACAGGAAATATTTTAAAAGATGCCTCAGATAGTAACTTAGAACTTTATGTTCTTCTGAACCTTCAAGTTGGTTGAATTGTGCCATCCCAAACAGTGAGTGGGTTTTCTCCTCTCATATATTTT
Organism: Coracopsis vasa; assembly: GCA_026283785.1. NCBI lineage: Eukaryota > Metazoa > Chordata > Aves > Psittaciformes > Psittacidae > Coracopsis > Coracopsis vasa. Next base: position 28,946 of record JANHGB010054493.1, read on the forward strand.
TCCATCAACTTTTGAGTCACTTGAAAGAAGTTAATACGTTGCTTCTGTGATCAAGTTTCTATTTGCATAGGCGAGTTCAGACGTAGTCCGGAGAATTTTTAGATGTATTTTATGAATCTATTAGAGCTCTTTTCTGTTGCTGTGTCTCCATTTTGTCCCTCTCCTTCACTAACTTGAAGGTTTAGGAAATTTTGAGACAATTAGGGATGCCAAGTAAATGTATTTATGAAGGTTATTAACTAGTAAGGCTGGTTTTTACTGACACTCAAAGCTGCTGTGACTATCAGCACTAAGACACCTCTTGAAGGTAATTCAAAACACTTAAGTTTTGCTTCTGCTTGGAATCACCAATCTTTAAATCCATCCCTTTCCCTGGAAGACCTTTCAGTTCATAAAGTTAACTTTTGTGAATACATTCCCTCTGTGTATAATAGTGCAAACACAATTTATTATAACTTAGTTTCAAAGGAGTACAAATACCTACACTGTGCCCAAATCGAAGACTGATAAAACACCTTTCTGAGTCCTATCACTGGCCTTACACTGGTGGTGCTAAACTCTCTGGCTCCTGCTGAGAGGTTGTTCCAGGTGCTTGTAGGTTATTCCTGTGCCAAATTACTACTCTTAAGTCGACAAAAGGCATTTTATATGCTTTCAGGTTCATTTTTGTTGCAGGAAGGGAAAATGCCCTTCTTGTAATAAGCATGTCCGCAGCCTCTTGGCCTTGGGGATTGAAAGAGTTAATGATTTTAAATGATGGGGAAAGCTCATGTAAGGGTGTATTTTTGAAGTTTTTTTTGGCTGAGTCTGTTATAAATTTGCTAGAAAATTGTAATTATGCAGTTAATCCAAAACAAATGCATCTCATAGACATTTCTGCCTAACACACATTAAGAAGAGTAACTATGCAGAGGGCTCTTGAACAGTTCTGTGCTTGGCATGGGTGTGAAACTCTGATATTTCTGTGTTCATATTCCCCTTGTTCAGGTTTTCCTTTAAGCAGCAAAAACATTTAAACTTTGGATTCCAATATCAAGTTGTTACTGTGGTATTTCTTCACAAAGAAAAGCATCTTGTATTTTTTCTGAAGCGTTACCTGCACTTGCTGAAAGTAATTAACTACACTTCCAAACTAATGAAGCCAGTCAGAGTAACTGGAGCCTTGCCATTAATATAAGTGAGAGTGTTTATCCCCTCTCACATGCCTAATGTTTGTGAATATCATTCAAGGACTCCTTGAATAATCCCAGCACTAAGACTGGCTCATAATTACTTCCATCCCCATCAGAGTGTATCACCATCTGTGGGCTGTGTAGTAAGTTTATTCTTGCTGCTTTTATCTGACTTGATAATTTTTTTTAATGCTGCACAAATGACCTCATCCAGCTTCGACATTTGATGTACCCACAGCTCCATTATTGCTTTCAGGTGGTTAGGATACTTATCTTTTCCCTCTCTTTGCTTCTGAGCTGACAACCCAGTTCTTTCACTTTCTCAGTTAATAAAAACACACCACCCAAACCTCCATAACAAAAAAAAAACCCTATATGCAAGTACAGGAGCGAGATTCAGGCTATGAAGTTTCACACATGCCTAAACTTAGGAGAGGGAACCAATTTGGACAAACCTTCATCTGTGGTGGTTTGGGTTTGGTTTTTCGGTGGTTTTTTTCTCATAGGCCAGACATTTTCTGCTTCATTATATTGGCAGTTGCAAGTTGTATCCTAGGATCTTTAGATCTGTTGATACGGATACACACGGGATGTGTATAGAAATGTCTACAGATCTAACTTGGTTTCCTGAACTGTTCTGGATGTAAACACTGAGCTTGGGTGCAGTGTGGAGGTCAGCTGTTTTCTTCGGGATCTGGCCCTTGGTGCTGCAGAAATACATCAGTGAGTGAAAAGAAAATTCAGAAACGCAGCAGGGCACTATATCACAGGTATAATTGCTTGTGGTGCAAATTTACCTTCTCAGTATGGTGCTGTTTTCTGTTGTATCTTTCTCTCTTGAACTTATATGTGCCTAGCAGCCTCCAGAATCGCAAATGCACTAGTCTCCTGCACTTTGTAGCCTGACTCCTTTCATGTTTCTTTATCACATAATTCCCTAGAAGATGTAGGATTTCAGAAGCAAAGGATTTTTAGCTAAAGGCTATTGAGTTCATAATAGTAAGATTAGAACATAGGTGATACAAGTCGAAAGATTGTGAAGTTGTGTATGGAGCAGCCAAAGTGCCTAATGTTTTGCTGGACTTCTGGGCTTCCAGTTCAACAAGTTATTTGGGGCTACAGTGCCTGAGCACAGAGTGATTCGTCTTTTTTATTTCATTTGGGTTTTGAGTCAGTTCTTCTTCAAATGTGTTTTAATAGCATATAATTTCCAAGCACATCTGGCAAATATTTTCAGTACAACTGTTGCATGTAAGCAATGCTGCACTGCCAGCAGAGACGTGCATCTGCATCAGGGTGTCAGTTTGATATATCTTATTATGTCAAAAACAATCAAAACACTTCCAAATTCCTTTGGCACTTAATATGTCTCCACATGTTTCTCTAAGCCATGCTACAGCTTGAAATAAGTCACCCTAAAGGTGCACAGATGAGGATAAGCTTTCTAGTAATTAGGCATGAATGCAATGCTCTTCGCTTGTGGAATCTATAAATATGCAGCTGTTTGGTCAGTGATGAATGTGAGATGGTTGAATGGCAGCCAAAAATTTTCATTTACATGTTCTTAGGAACAAGTATATCTTAATGATATTGGTACCAGTATATTCTAATAATTTTAATCGTAAAATTAACAACTCTGAGTAACTATTCTTAATAAAAATACCTCTTTTCACAGTTTACAGCTGAGATTAAGATTACAGTTTAAATATTAAAAAAAAAGTTTTCTAGCAAAATAGAATGTATTTTGAAGGATTTTTTTCTATGTCATTGTGCTAGAACTTCCGGATGTGCTTGAGAAAGCTCCTCTTCACCTCCCATTGAGGTGTTAATTTATTCTGTGTTTTGCTGGCCTGGATTTAGCTTGTTTTATCTGGCTGGATCGTTTTGTCTAGCTATCTCTTATTAGGTTTCTTTTTAATTCTCAAATCTTTGAGTAGTCACTTGTGACTATCAGAGCTTCTTGTAAAATCCTTTTTCCAAGTGTCAATCTGAGGTTTTTGATTACTTTCTTTGATGCTATCTCTAATCCTGATGGTTCACGTCATATTCATTGATTAGTAAATTCTGCTAATTTTTTACTTGCTAGATTTACTAATGTCCCAGAACTTGCTGTACTGAGAAACTCACAAGCAGTAGTCTGCATTCCAGTAAGAAACATTTACATGGGAAAGCAATCTCCACATTCAGCGTGGTTCAGAAATCATAACAGTTGTAGCCAGCCTGCTAACATTGTTCTGACTGAGGCGTCTCTTCCATGAAGCTGGGATTAAAAGTCCAGGTTTTTGTCATTGGTGCTTGTGTCTGCTCTTTCTTCATCTTTAAGCTTTTGAACTCTTTCACGTTGTAAATTTTTGTAAATTTTGTAAATTCTCTCTGCACATTTCTTATCTTTGCTGCTTGCTCCTAAGGAGCCAAACCCAGTGAGAACGGCTTTCCAGTTACCAGAATCCCACTACGGATTACACATGTAGACCCTGTTTATGTTGCTTAGTAATTTTTCTTAAGGACACAGTCTTTGTTAATGGAAATGCCTGAATTTATAGCAGCTACAGGCAAGATGAATTCTCTGATTAATTTTCCAAGAAATACTCTTGGGAAAGTATATAATTTGAACAGTGGGTTTGCTAGATGGATACTTATATATTAATACTAATGTTTATTTAACATGCTCTCTATCCATCTTGTTAACATCTGTTGTATTAATGGAAACTAGTGCCAAATAATTTCAAGAGTGATGGTGATGAAATAGCATCACCATCTGAATGTTGGTTTGGATTGGACTTTAGATTTATTGTCCTTGCTCTGCAGTTAGAAGAAAGGGAATCTCTCAATTTTCAGTTTTCTTGAGCATAAAGAGCTTTAATAGTTGAATCATTTGATCTGGATATTGAAAGGATTACTATTATTGTTCAGCCCAACTGACCCTCTGGAATTTGAGGTAGGTATTCAGCTGTTCGAGGTTTTGCATTTTCTGCTATTTTATTGCCCTTATCATTACATGAAATGCTACATTATCAGCATACTTGTGTTGGTTTTGTACTGGTTCCAGCTGCAGTGTGCAATGACTTGTTGAAACCTTGACATCTGTTTTCCCTTTTCCTCCTTTTTTTAGAATTCAACCATGTCGCTCTTTTTCAGTGTTGCATGCTGAGCCTTAACTTAGCATGTGTACCTAGCAAAAAGGCATCATACCTCTCAGTTATGTTTTGGACAGTATATGATGGAGTGCTGTCCTGCATGCTCTTTATTAATGGTTATGCCTGAAAGAAAGGCAGTGTACAGCACTATCATCAGAATCCACCATCAGTCAGTAAGCGAACACGAGATCACTGTGTCATGGGTATTAAAATTCTGCCTACATTGTAGCACTGTGATTTTGGAATTAAAATTCTTTCAAAGAAGGAAAAATAAGTCTCCCATCTCTAAATGTATTTGGGTAGCTAGATGTTATTGCACAGTTCATTTGCTACTTGAATCACCAGTTGAAATATGGTTCTACTACAGGCATAAGGTGCGATAAGTTTGGTTCAGATATTAATAACTCTTACAAATTCCGTGTTTCTGCCTACTTCTGCAGTGCACACTCTCTCTCTCACAAGAACAAGAAAGCCAGAAACATTCCCACATTTGACAAAGACATATTATGATGTAGGTTGCTCTGAATCCAAAGACTAACCAAACAAAAGGGATTCTTTGTTTTTAGGGGGCTTTTTAGAAACTGCCTCCTTGAATTGCCACCAGATGGACCTGATGACATGCTACTCTCTTAATTTGGATGCTTTAATAATGGTGTGTAGACTATAACTTTGACCTTTTGGTGTATCAACCAATGATGTATATACTGCAATTTCTGTAAGAGAGGGATTTGCAGTATCTAAAGCAAAATTACAAATCGAAGATTTCCATTTGGATTTGGATGCAGACAAACTAGTAAATTTTATTCAGACAATTCCCGGATAAGCGGTGTCTCCTGCTGTCTCAAAGGAAAGATCATGTGATCTCCTGGTATCTTGAAAAGCGATTGCATCTTGCTGCCACAATTCCCATCAGGGAAGGTAAAGAGCAGCGTCTTGCCAGCCAGGCAGATCAGGACCCAGCTTATAGCTTCGTCCTGAGCAGAAGTTCACAAAAATAAGCAGACCTCTGGAAAAATATGTAGTTGATTGTGGTGAAAAATGAATCAAGGACTCATACTTTCCTTATAGAATGTGTTTGATGGATCTCGTAATTGAAAATAGAAATAATAGTGTTGCATATTTTTAAGTAAAATGAGAGTGCCTTTGGTTGAAAAGTTGTGTGAATTTGAGGAGAGAGTGCAATCAGGCGGCTTTAGTGATCTGCAAGAATTTAAAAAAAAATATTTTGAGAAAAATTGATTATGTACACCTTATTTCTTAAATTTATGAATGAAATCCAAGTTTGCAAGATTTTTGGTGGAAATACATTGAAACTACTTCAGAAATAGCAGACCCACTAATTGTCTTATAAGGAATGGGACAATATAATGTATTTATTAAACACAGCGAGTATGACTGAGTACACTGTTAATTTCCTCTAGCACTAGAAGTTTACCTGAAAAATATTTTTATCTGTACTTTAAAAAGACATTTCCTTTTTACCTCCAAACCTGCAATTATAATTCCCAGAAATTGGCACCTGACTGCATTTTCCTCTTGAATGAATTCATTTCATCTTGCTGTTCTCTGCCCCCTCATTTACTTACTCTAAGCAACTAGAAGGATAGGATTAAATCATCAGCTAAAATTTGTCATGAAATGTGAACAGTAAAAATTCATGACTGATTGTTCTTGCTTCTTTTAGAAACTTTATACACAGACATGAGAATCTAGTCCAGTACTCCGCTATTGACTGCAAACATAACAAAACTGTGGATTTTAGTTTTTTAATATATCTGGCATGGTATTCTAAAAAGTAATATTATCCAAACCAATTAAAAAAATTTAGCATTTTCACTTGTAATATGATTGATGATCGAAAAGCCACTTGGGTTTTCTACTGCATGGACTTCAAATTGTAGATTTTTCTTTTGTAAGAGGTTTTGTCCTATAAAGGCCTTCTCCAGCCAATGAACTCTCAAGTGTCACTGTATTTTGAAGAACACACTGACAAGCACTTAAGATAGCTTAAGAAGGCTCTGAAACCAGCAGCTTTTGTTTGATTCCAGTTTCAGGAGTACAATGATTTGAATGGCAAATAAGTAAAAGTAAACACCATCTTGATAAAGAGGATATTAGTCATACTAGTGTAAGTGGATGAACATGCTTCCTTAGCATTTCTCACTCATTAGATCATGAGCAACATATTCTGTGATTAATTTTTCTATTCCTGAGTATTTAACAGTAGAATTTGGTAATAATCACAAAATTAATAACTCTCAGGGGCATGGTACTGCATTTATCTTTTTCAGCCAAAGTCAACTTGTATAGCTGCCTAAATTGTTTCCTTTGTGCATACGTTCTGAAATTCAGATACATTTCAACAAAAGTCCACAGAACTGGGTGAGATAGTATTATGGTTTTCCTGGTAATGCCTTGCAAATGTTTTCATTTCATTTGCCTAGTTTTTGAAACTGCTTTAGTACCTCTAACAAGGCTTTACTCAAGCACCTAAATTAAAAAAAAGTATTCTGCTTAATGATCAGAAATTAGAGTAACATTAATTTTCTGGTTCTTAGGATTATCTAAGTACACTATTTGCTCTTAAAATAGTTGCCACCTGTTAGGACAGAAATACAAGAGGGCTGCTGAAATCTGCACTTTGTATATTTGACCACTGAATGGTAGTGTTTTATTGCAGCTGATAAAGAAAACGACATGAATATGGCAGAGAAAAAAAATTAATCCAAATGTAGTTGAACTGTCATATCAAAGTCCCACTGGCCTATTAGTTACATCTTCTGCTGTTAAATCAGCCATTTTCTCAATGCTTGATCATTCTGAAAAGACATCCTTTGTTTAACATTAATTTATTTTAAACGTGTGAGGAGTTTTTTCTTCCCTGTCCCATTACAACTTTTGTTCTGATGTTTGAATTGTACATCACAAACATGTTGATCTGTTGTGCCATTGCTGTGGATTAACAGAGGCATATTTTACAGTGAGTACCAGGATTCAGTTTCCATCAAATGCAAAAGAAGACTGTAGGTGATGTGGCCAAGTGATTCATTATTTAAGAGAAATGTTTAGCTAGTGTATGTGTTCAGCAAGATTGTCTGGGCTCTGGGGCTACAAATTTATCTCCCTTTTAATTGTGGTGTAGGAATATGCCCTGTGTGTTTGACAGGGAAAAAGAGTGCTTGGGGATGTGCTTCTGACAGATGGACACCCTGCTTCTTAATAAAGTGGACTTCTGAACCTGAAGGTTTGCTTTCCTGCTTCTTTGCCAAAACATTGCTTAGAAATTGCCGCAGTCCTTGAATTGCTCATAAGTATGTCCTTCTGCTTACTTGCTTGAATAAAGCAATTCAGCTCCACTTTTTGTATTCTTAATAAGAATTTAAAATATTTAAAGTTAATTAAAATTTCAATTTAAATATAATGGTAAATAATGTAATGAATAATATACAATTATGTTTGAGATGGCACCTGTGGTGTTTGCTTTCCCTGGATGTGGGGGTATTTCTGACTTATGCCGGAACATGCAGGTACCTGGCCAGCTGCTGCTTCCACTAAGTGTTACTGAGCTGCTGGGAGAAGAGAGCATCCCTCTATCCTTTCTCAGTATGGATATAAGAGGCAATAATAATGCCCAGTCCTGCTTTCTGTGTCACCCTTTGGCAGAGAGTGGAGAACGTACAGCTGCTTTATGGTCTAGCAGCCTCTTATCTGCCAAGAAAATGCTGTGGGCCAACTATTGGACCACAAACAATAGGATATAGCTTTGAATCAGAACTTAGAGCAAATTTTTCTCTTTTTGTTGACTCTGTGGGGAGGTTGGATAAAGTATTATGTGACCTGTTGTACACAAGTCAATGCTTGTTTGCTAGTTTTTTATTTGCTGCACATTCTACAGTAGTTTAAGGAGTAACCAATGCCACAAGTTTTGACTTCGCATCAAAACATAGGATATACCTTGCTGAAATACAAATTCTGATTTTGTAGGGAATACTAAACAATACAAATTTTGAAGCTGTATAAGAAGCAGAGTTAAAACTTACTATTCACAATTTTTTAACTATTCTCAGTCCGGGGATGTTGCTTTGGAGTATAGCAAATTATGGGACCTTGAGTATGAGTATCCATATAAAGAGGTACCAGTGTGATGTTCTTACTATGGTTTTCTTCTTCAACAGTTCATCTCATCTAATCTATTTAGATAGCAAAATCTCTGCAGCACATAAACCTTGGATTCTGACTAAATAAAGTTATTGGCATCTGTCAATAACCTGGGGAAGTGAAGTTCCAAAAAAGGTCAAGATGAGTCAGTTTGGGGATAACAGAAAACCTTTGTCGACTCCTTATTGGCAACTTAATAATTATCAAATTTAAGGATAAAATTCATAAAACACAATGAAAAACTATTGATTGCTATGTGAACCTTACCGATCCAGATTTCCTTGGTCTAAGTTGTGTGTGAAAGTGACTCTCAAAACAGATATAGCAGAAATAAAAGGGGCTCTGTAGAAACTCTACTGACAGTTGTGGTTTTCTGTAGATAGCATGAATGTGCGAGGCACTCCAGTTTCGCAAGTGTAAAAGCTCACGCTTCATTGGTCTTCAACCATTAGAGGATTGGGTGAAGCTAGTAAAGGTGTTTGTTCACCTCACGTCTGGTAACTGCAAGATCTGAAATACTTTTAAATACTCGCCTGAAATGCTTGCTAATAGTTGCTTTGGGTGGACTGGAATGCTGCAGGACAGGAGCTGGCTAGTTAAAGTAAGACATATATACTGAGTTAAGGTTTCAGTAACAGTAACAAAGTATTTAAGACTGTAGGCAGAGGAGCAAAGTAGTGTCTTGAATTTAGGATGTGAAGAGGAGCACACTAAGATTATGGACTTGGAAAGCCAGTAGTTTTGCAGGTTATACTGTAGCCTCTTAAATTGGAAATATAGAAGGTGTAGAGTTTTCTGATGACTGCAGTCAGTGGCATAGTACACAATAAGAAAAAGGAGCCAAAGACTAAGCCACTCCAGAAATTAAAGAGTGGTTTGAAACAGCAAAGAAATGTACTGATTGCAGTCTTTGCAAGCAGGAGAATAACTAAATATGGTACCATGAAGTATCTCCCAGAAGGGAGATTTCCACTGAAATTATGTGGCTCTGATAAACTGGAGTTATATTGAGGATGAAGAAGAAGCATTTCAGAAAGAAGCTTTTGTTGAATTTGCAAATACTATCGTTAGTGAGTTGGTGGAGAGACTGTAAAGCTCCACAACTTTATGCTTGTGGTGCTCTTTAGAGGGTGCTGAAGAGGAGGATGTGGGAGGAGAATTACATTGTGTTATAAGAGTGTTGTAGCCAGGGTATAGATTGAATGGAAAGAGTGTGCTCAGATAACTCAAATGTAGGGGTGAAAATGGAGTCTGGTAGAAAAGGAGATGGGAAATGCTTTTGGCAAGGTACATAGTTGTGGTGTGTGATGTAGAGAGCCGAGTTTAAAAGAGAGAACTTAAGTGAGAGGGCAACTGTAGTGTTTTAAGTTAGAGGTGGCTGCAAAGAACAGGCATCAGTGCTGGTGACTTTTGGAGGTAAGAGGTGAAAAGGGAAATTAAACTTTAGTACACTGCAGGGTTTGAGTAGTGAAGTAGAGGGACAAAAGGTGCAATGAACCGATTAGAAAACTGAAGGGCAACAAGTTTGCATTTGATACAGGAGACGCAAAAGAAGGTGAAAGGAGAAGATGCCCACTCTAGGCTTGATAATGCTGCCCCTGCGTTTTTCCTCTTTCCCACGTGAATGTATGTTACTTTGTTCCACACTAGCTAGTCAGTGCAATTGTGCATTGGTGCAGCTGTCAAAGTAAGATAACATTTGTGGAGGAGTAATTTTTGAATGTGGATAGGAGTTACATTCTCACTGTTCTTATCCTGTCTGCCACAAATCAGTTCTTGACAGGAAGATTTTTAACTGGCCGTGTTAGTGGTTCCCATAGAGAAAACTTTCATTAAACAGTATTAGTGTTTCTCAGCATTGCATTCATGCATAAGCCCATGGGTTCCCTGTTGGGGAATACCCCCTGCTCTCCTCAAATTCAGTAACAAAAAAGCTTGTTTACTAAATCTGTCAAAAAAATTGTATCTCACCTAATATTTCAGGCCAAGATATAGCAGTGTTAGTCTATTAGAACTGCCACGTTTCTATTATATTTATCTGAACTTTAGAGAATTAATTTGAAAATTTGTTGTCTTTTTTTGTGTCACAAATGAAACACATTCCTCAAGAAGAAGGTGATGGCACAATTGCAAAACCTGGGATCTTAATTTAGATTGATTTTCTTAAGTGTGCTATCATCTAGAGCAACACAGAAAAAAAAAAAAAGAAACAAAAGCAAACTAGAGGATATTAAGATTAGTGTATAAAGAATAGTGTGGAAAGGTTTTCTTGTCCTTCTGGAAAGCTCTTGCTGACCAAGACAGAAATATGTATTTTAGCTGAGGAAAACAAATACTTCACTCTTAGTGACTTATTTGCCAGGTGTTAGCTGGATAAAAATCGTCAGCATATATACTCATCAGTACATATACTCCCTAGGCCAAGCAGTGTGTGGCGCAGAATGGATCTTGAGGAATATACAAACTGTAGAAGTAGACTGATGCTACATCTTCAGCAATTTAAAAAGTAGAGCAACCCCTGTACTGGTGATAGAGGGAACAAATGGAAGAGCAGTCAGTTGTGAGCTGGTGCTGATGAACAGGTAGCTGAGGCGGAAGGTGTGTGTGGGGTGAAGCACAACTCCCCTGTGTCTGAGGGTGCTGGCTTGCTTTTCCTTTCCTCCTGTGAGGCAGCAGGAGGGCAAACTATTTCTGCTGGATTTGAGTACAAAAATTCCTGTTTCTAACTATGATGTCATCTTGTGTTCATCTATTTTGGAGGGATTTCAGAGACATTAATCTGCTGTGTGGCCTTACAAGTTGATTTTACAGTTGGTAAAGACTAGCTTCAGCCAGCTGAATCCCTACAGTAACATCTCTTCATTTACAGAAACCTCTATGGTAACATCTCCTCTTCCTTTACAGAGGGCACTCTTGTAATGAGAATCTCATGATAAAATGCTCTTCACAGAAAAGCTCTCACAGCTTGGTGATGCAGTTGTCACCATGGAGATTTCACTCTAACAGAAAAGAGCAAATTCGTTGCCGATCAACTTCAGAAATGTGTAGCAGATACCTCCCAATGCCTTTGTCTAAGCCACCACCTGAGGACAGAATTTGGATCAGAAGCTGAAAGAGGAAGTACATGTATGCTGATCATAAATTATATTTTTTGTAGACAACTGGGTCTCAAGAAGTGGCATGTGTGTAATGACAGATACATGTGAAAGTGCATGAATGAAAACCTCAGTGCCTGAGCCAACAGGATGTGTATTAGACCAGCCTTAAACTTGAATGAAATATTCAAATGTGATCTGTGAATTCTTGTTGAGATCTAATTCCTCCCCCTCACCCCTCAGAAAGGATATTTCTTGCTATTATCCCATAGGCCACACAGAATGGGGTCAACTAAGGTTCCAAAAAAAAAAAATCAACAAACAAACAAAAAAAATTAAAAAAAAAAAATCAAAAAACAACAAAACAAAAGAAATTGTGATATTAAATTTAGAAGCTACGAGTGTTTTTCTTTCCCCTTCATGACAGCCTTGTTGATATGTTTGGATTTCTTGTTTCACAGCAATGACCTAATAAGCACTTGTACCAGTATGGAATGATTAATTTCTGATTTTACTGAAACTGTGAAATCCTTCTGAATGAGTAATGGTTGATTGTTTTGCTGGCCTTTCTGCTAAGGGAAGCTCTCCACAGTAAGGAATATATTACATAACTGAACAAAGCATTGGGAAAGCTAGTGTGGAAAAAGCAGCCCTATACTGGCTGGGAAATAAATATAGTAATGTAGAAGGTCTCTTCTGTTCCTGTAATTCTGCTGGGATTATGTAGTTAAACAACTACGTTAATACTTACACAAACAACTTGGACTTGGGGGTACTGGTGGATGAAAAGCTGGACATGAGCTGGCAATGTGCGCTTACAGCCTAGAAAGCCAATCAAAAGAAGCATGGCCAGCAGGTTAAGAGAGGTGATTCTGCCCCTCTACTCCTCTCCTGTAAGACCTTACCTGGAGTACTGCATCCAGCTCTGGGGTCCTCAGCACAGGAAAGACATGGACCAGTGAGTCCAGAGGAAGGCCCTGAGAATGATCAGAGTGATGGAACACCTCTCCTATGAAGAAAGGCTGAGAGAGTTGGGGTTTTTCAGCCTGGGGGAGAGAAGACTCCAGAAAGACCTTCTTTTCTATTCTGCGGGACAGAGAGTTTGGTAGGGCCTTTTGCAATAGGACAAGGAATAATGGTTTTAAACTAAGAAAGGGTAGCTTCAGACTAGATGTAAGGAAGAAATGTTTTACGAGGAGAGTGATGAGACACTGGAACAGGTTGCCTAGGTAGGTGGTAGATGCCCCATCCCTTGAAAATTTAAGGTCATGTTGGATGAGGTTCTGAGTAACCTGATCTAGCTGAAGATGTCCCTGCTCACTGCAGGAGGGGTTGGACTAGATGTCCTTCAGGGGTCCCTTCCAACCTGAAATATTCTATGATTTTATGATTTTGTGATTTATTAGCTCTCAGGAAAATCCATAGCTGTCATGAGACTTCTTACTGAAGTGGTAGATGGTAGTGAAATCAGTTCAGGATCTATTCTGAGATGTTTCTCCATGAAGCAATAAACGAAGAGTGTGGGAATAGATAAATAAGTATTGCAGTGGTGATGGTTAGACAGTTAGTTTGGTTAAGGAAAAAAAATAGAGGGGAAACATCAATAAAGATCAATTTGTATCTTAAAACAAGGAAGAGCTTGGAAAAATCAGTCAGGAGATAACAAACAGAAGTATAGTGAGCTCCTTCAACATATGAAGAGCAAAAAAGACCTGCCTAGGAGTTAAACATTAAGTCTGAGTGAACCAAAATGGGAAATGAAAATGAAAAACACTTCCATAATAAAACTCATAACACTTGACACAGAATTAATGAGTCAGAGTCCTAAAATCATGAGTCACTTAAACACTGAGGTTTTTCCAAGGATAAAAGGGTGTTTTAATGTTTTCTTCACTGTCAGGGAAATGATAATCAAACTCAACATGAGATTGTTTCAGGTTCAAAAAGGCTACTTTAAAATAGCTTTAAAGCTTCCCAGCTAGCTGGCTACAGGATGAAGTCTGGAAGACAATTGCCGTTGACTCTGCCTGCCCCATCCTTTGGGCTGCTCATTCCCCACCAGCCTCCATTACCTATTGCCTTTGGTGTGCACTTCTGCCTCTCAGCCCATGTCTCCTTTCTTTATGCCTTGTTTTTTCCTTTGCCATCCTTCATTTCTCTTCTCTTTTCAGGAAACCCCCATACCCACTTACCATTTAAGTTCTCCTTGTATACTTCTGCATCTTTTTTGTTTTACCACCTCATTTCTTTGTTCTTACTCTTCTTTCCAGCCCTCAAACAGTGTAGTGCCTGAGGGCACCCCAGCTTGAGGTTTTATCATTGCTCATCCAAATTTTCCGTATTTTAGTGTGTGTGTTTTAAAACGTGAACTGAAAAAGGTCACTGATCTCACTATAGCCAGAATAAAGCAATTGTAAAAGGTGATTTAATCTCTAGCTTTCATTTCATGCTTTTAGAGAAAGGATTGATTCAGTCCCTCTTTCCATACCTCCCTCCCTCTTCTCCCTCTACCCTTTTTCCCCCAGCCTTCCCTTCTCTTTTCCCTCCTTTCCCCCTTCCCTCTTTCCCTCTCTGCACCTCCTCCTCACTGCTACCAACTGGTCTTTCTTACTTGTGGTGAGAGAATAAAGCCACGTAATGGCTCTACCAGCTGCTATTCTTACTCTCCCGTCATCTGTGCTCCAAAACATAAAGTGTAATTTCTCACATCTTTTGTAGATGCGAGAAAAAAGGGTCTCCATAACAAAGTTAACAACTTCAAAGAGGTAAATATTAAGAGCTTTAATGTTTCAGGTCAGTCAAGAGAAAACTAAAGGCTCCCCAATATTTAGGAGATTTCTCATTGGTTCCAGGTACTTGCCTATTTAAAAAAAGAGAGAAAAATGAAGGTAATTTTTAAGGTGTGTATAGTGTCTGTGCAATGGTGCAAAGCCAATCCTGCGGCTGGGCTCGAAGCCCAGTTTGCTGCTCTGCTCCCTGTTTTCCTTGGGCAGTTCAACTGCTCTGCTTCCTGCTCCCCCAGGAGTGTGGCTGCCTGGTCCCACTGGGTCTCTGTGTTCCCTCGGCTCTTCTAGTGAAAGCGCCACAGCAACTAGGGAGATATGAAATAATCTGAGTTCTTCCTAGGCAGACATCTGCATTTCCCACTGGAAGGGCATGTCGAATCTTAAGTTGTTTGCTAGGACAAAGGTTTGTGGGGGATCCAAATTTCAGCCTGTACAACTTGCTCAGGTGAGTTTAGGCATGCCAAATTCTTCTGCCTCTCCTTTGTTTTGCGTTAGGTGTGTACAGGTCAGCTGTGGCATCAGCTAGCCAGCTAGTCTTTTATGTGACTTCTGTGTAGCCTGAAGCCTGTACTAGTGGTCGATTTTCTTTGCTGCTGCTTGTCATCTTTCTCACCATGGATGCAAAGGATTGTCATGCCTGAGACTCCCTGGCCTCTGGTATTGTTACTGTTGTTTATTCATTCCCCTACAGAGCATGAGAGAGATACCACTAACTTTAAATATCACCTCTTTGCCAGAAAGTTTTTTGTTTACAAGTGTCACATTTTATTTAGTGCAAAGTGTGTGGTAGAAAATATTTATGTTTTCAGTTTAGTTTTACTGTAAGGTATATCTTTGACTGCTGCTGTATAAACTTTGTTTTCCCCATTATGAGAAATGTCTTGGTGGATTGTGAAAGATAAAAACTTATTTGTGAAAAAGAAGGAGACGTAGATGTATTCCATGACTTGTAAACAACAAAAATGTTAAGGGAAGGCTTTTGTAATTTACTACTTTAAAAATTTACTAATTTTAAAGCTGATAACATGCAGCAGAGCGCACTGGCCTCTTAAGCACTAGCACAGTCTGGTAGGGGTGATATAAATCCTTGATCTTCTAAACCATAACTTTTGAGGAGCTGTGTTCTCCAGAAGTGAAAATCGGTAATAAAAAGCAGGTCCTGTTGCTTAACTGATGACTGAGTACAAAGAGAAAGTGCTTGCAGATTTCCCTTCAGAAAAGCCTGGAAGGAGGTTCTGTGTCTTTCTTAGGTGCCTGCTGGGAAGGACCGTCAGTGCAACCTCTGAGGAGCATGAGCTGTGGAGTGGAGCAGGCTGGGGCAGAGAGGACAGAAAATGCAGACAGCAAAGGACATCTCAAGGCCTCCAGTAAATAATATAAAAAGATACTGGAAGCCTGAAGAGAAGATATTCCGGAGGGGCATGGGTTTGGAGGGAACTTATGCTCTTGCTATAAGCTTTCTAGGAGCTAGAATTGTAATTCCTAAATTAGTAAAATCTTAGGAGGCAAGAAAACCAGTGAGAAGTGTATGCAGTTTTATATGCAGACTAGGAAACTGAGAGCATGGAAAAAAGAAGCAAGCAGGAGAACACTTTAAATTATAAGCATAAAGTTTAATAAAAGGATATCTAAGTACAAATTATTTTCTGTTGTGCTAATCCTGTTTTCTTTCTTATTTGCATATAAATTGCACTGATTGAACCTGAGATGCTTTAAATATTGGCATAGTTGAGCCTGGTTAGGTGTTGGTACCTCCATTTTAATGTCTTGTTTAGGCTTGAATGAAACCCTCTTAACTGGGCAGAGCCAAGCATTTTTGAGTTTTATTAAATCCATGCAATTTTTTAATTCAAATAGGAATTTAATTTTTATTCATGCGTGTTGTCAAAATAGCTCAACTTTGTGCCTAAGGTCGTTTCCTATTCATTCAGTTCTAATACTCTGCTTAGTATAAACACAAATGTAAAGGTTATGACTCCCCAGAAGAGTGTCAAATTTGGGAGGCAAACAAGAAATTACAGGGTTTTTAATGCCATTCTGCAAATTAGTAGCTTTGTACCTGCTGTGGGAGACAGAGGAACTTGACTGTAGGGAAGAGATGTTTGAAGCTTGGTGGGAGTATGGGGTGGGAAGATAGGCAGGATATGTCTTGCAGACAAAAAAAAGGATGGGAAGTAAATGAGTTTGTAAAAAGGTTGCTGATACACTAATAGAACATAAACTGAGTAGGAACATGGTAAAAAGCTCCATCAAATATTTACATTTCTGATGTTGGTGTTAAGATACTGTCTGGTGTTAAGATGGCAGTGGTGATAGGAATAGGGCTGCGGTGGATCTGAATTTAAAATTATGTGCATTGCTTAAGGAAAGAATAATTTGGGGAGTACCTTTGTCTCTTTGCAGTTATTTACTTCATCTAGTTGTTATTCTCTTTATTTCCTGTATTTTCCTTTGCTTTTGTTCTGCCTTTAAAACAGTTTTAATGACAAATTTTATTCTGCAAGCAAGTCACAAGAAGTACCACAATTTTTCTTCCTCAAGATTTTTCCAGCATTTAGGCTTGTCATTGTTGTAGAAGCCAAAGCCTTCAGGCACATTTCTGGGAAGCATGATATGAATTTTATGACCTCTAGATACCAGTCGGTGCAGTTTGGGGGGTGCATGTTTTTATGCCAAAGTCTGGCAAAATCTCATTAGCTAATTTTGTCACTCGTGTTTTTGTATGCTTTAAAAGCTGACTTTCCCTCCCCCAGTATTTTATGAGGGGGCGGTCTGGCTCAGCTGAACTGTTCTCAACTATGTTGTTAATTTTTAGAGATTCTTAATGTGTTACTTTCCTGTGTGTACACTTGAAATGTATTTGTGAAATTATCCTGTTCAAACATTTGTACATTATTTAATTACAAAACATTGTGTAAAAATAAGCAAATACAGCCTTCTAAAATCCTCTTGTAGATGTGAAGCAGGAACAGAGTTTACAAAGTGTCCTTGTTTTTTTTAAAGATAATCAGATATCTAATTTGTTTTTTAAATTTGTCAAAACCGGATCAATAAATCCATCCAAAAAAGTCAGGTTTGGAGAAAGTTACTGATTTTTTTTAAGAATAATAATATGAAGTCATGTGAATGTGAATACTAAACTGTTAGGTAGTGTCTCGTGAACTAAAAGCTGTTGTAAAGAAATCATAGAATCATAGAATTGTTTGGGTTGGGAGGCATCTTCAAAGGTCATCTAGTCCAACCCCCCTGCAATGGGCAGGGGCATCTTCAACTAAATCAGTTTGCTCACAGCCTCATATAACCTGGCCTTGAATGTTTCTAAGCCTGAGGCAGCTACAGTTTCTCTGGGCAACCTGTGCCAGTGTCACAGCACCCTCCTTGTAAAAAATTTCTTCCTCATATCTAGTCTGAATCTACCCTTTTTTAATTTAAAACCATTAGCCCTTGTCCTTTCACCACAGGCCCTGCTAAAATGTCTGTCCCCATCTTTCTTATATTCCCCTTTTAACTGTTGAAAGGTTGCGATTAGGTCTCCCTGTAAATCTCATGTATGGGCAGTAATTCAATACCAGCATAATCCTGGGTATTCATATTTGGGAATGGAAAGGGATTATCTTTTACTTAGTACTGTAAGTATCATTCCCAGCTCACCTGGTTGTTAATCTTGGCATCTTCGAAGAGACTTCACATTGATTCTGCTGGCAAAGAGGAAGAGTGTGTTAGGGAGACTCAGTTCACCCGTATAATTTTCATGCCCTGTCAGGGAGATTTTACTGCAATAACTACATTTCATTCTGCATATAAAGCTGTAAGCTTGTTTCAGTGCACCAAAGGATAGAGATGTGGGCTCAAAAGCAAATTAATTACCCAATTACTACTGAATGGCGTACCCTTACCTTGTGCGTAAACAAAAGGCATTTACCTCATACCCCATTGATGCATCATGTAATAAATGTGACAGTTATGGCTTTCTGTCTTATCTCTCTCTTCCTGCTGTGTTCATAAAAACGTTTCTCTCTTATAACATATGGTCAAGCCACAGCTTTGAAATTTATCTGGAGATGAAGCTCTGTTGATAGCATTAAAAGTGAAGAGTTTTCATGCAGATGTGGACAAGGAGGAGTTTATTCTTCTTACAATTCTAGTTATGAGGTATTTCATACAATGTCTTTCTTTTTTGCTTGCAGGTGATGTGCCTTCAGGATTTCTTTGGCGATGATGACATTTTTATTGCATGTGGACCAGAAAAGTTCCGTTACCAGGATGATTTCTTGCTGGATGAAAGTGGTAAGATGCATTTTAAAAATGTTTACAACCGGAGTATAGGGCAGATTTCCATATCATGCTAATTAAGCCAAAACTGTTTGATCTAAATTAATTTCAGAAAGAGCATAAATATTTTTATTCTTTAAATACTAAATACTGAAAATAAGAGGTAACTGAAAGCAACAATAAAGCTGCCAAGGGAAGCATGTTTGCCTGTGTAGTGTACTACTTCAGCCTGAGTTTCATATACCACAGAAGGCAGTCGTGTTTGGTGGAACTCCTTTTTTGCAAATTCTTGCATAGAGTTTTGTGTTTAATTTTTCTTTGAATTTATTCTTTTTCCTTATTACAATTTTTCAACCTCACAGTCCTTGCAGTTGAAATATAGATAATGCTCCACAGATAATATGATAAAGGAAGATAGATAAAATTCTGTGTGAAAGATAAATATAATCAGCAAATGCAGACAAAGTAATCTGAGAAAATTCAGGGAATTCTCTTTTTTCTCAGAGGTTGACTCATACAATAATGTAACCAGTGTATGTAATCCTTTAAGGAAAATATATGTTTGATTTGCAAATATCATTTTTGTTACAAAGAGCTTTCCTAACTTAGAAGCTTCAGTAACCAGAAAAAAAATCTATAAGATTTATACATTTTGCAAGACCCAGCAAAGGTTTTATTGCCCCTGTGGTCTCTCTCAGTCCAGGGTATGTTTGTAATCCACTGG